>CABFOW010001258.1:74939-91391 GCA_902141385.1 Timema californicum | reverse complement strand
TTCGGGTTATACGCACTTACACTAATGTGTAATGGTAGGGTGTTTGTGAGATGAAATGGAGGACCTACAGTTTAACGTGGAATCCGAACCACGGTGGAGGCCTGGCATTCTCCACATTCACAAGATGTCTTGTCAGAGGTGAAGGAAGGGTTTGGTAATCAGATAAATCTCTGCCGGGACCGAGGATTGAACCCCGGCCGCCAGCATAGAAGTCTGACACCTTACCCCTAGACCGCCAGGTCACCTACAATACTTGTATTAATCACAACTTGTGAATGTGTGGAATGCCAGGCCTCCACCGTGGTTCGAATCCTACGTTAAAACTGTAGGTCCTCCATTTCATCTCATAATCACCCTACCATTACACATTAGCGTAAGTGCGTACAACCCGAACGGTTAGTAAGACGTAGTAATAATAATATCAATAACAACGACACCAAATATGTATTTTACTGCTCTCATATATGACACATGATATCAATTTCGACAGATAGATTCTAAATATAGTTTTTTAATACTCTACATGTATTAGTACACTTATTATTACATTATTTAAGATTATTTAGCGTGTTCCTGTGAGGTTTGAACTACGCTTATCATATTTTATTGTTGATGGAAACCATAATTTAACTAACAAAATTTGCTCTAAGATTATTAATGTCAGTGATCTTGCTTAACATTTTAATTTATATTAAACAACTTTAATGTATTTATTGAGGTTTTAGTAGCACCTCAATAAAATAAAAATAAAAACATACAGAAAACGTATATACATACATACATACTTTATAATAATGTATATTAGAGTTTGCGAGAAAATTTTGACAAATTTGTTTATCAATTAGCTCAATAGGCTTTCCCACATTAAAACAATCCCATAATATTGGTAGTCATATGAAACAATCACATATTTATATAACAGGTTTGACTTTTTTTTTAAATTTCTAAATTAAAAAAAATATATTCAAAAGTAAACTATACTTAAACTATTTAATTTCCAAAAAACACGTATGTGATGCTATTTGTCATTCAAAACACTAACTCGAATTTTCAAAATTCAGTCATTACTGAATCATCCTTCATTTGAGGGCTACAATTTAAATTAGAAAAAAACTGATATATGCCCATATAACGTTTGAATATAAAATTTGAACAAAATATATCAAACCGCTTTGATAAGACCAACTCTTTTGGCTTCGAGGGCACAATAACGTCCATATCCATCATAATCTTGGTGTGTAAAAAGTTAATGAACACAATATTATTATTATTATTATCATCATCACCGTGTCTTACTACCCGTTCGGGTTATACGCACTTACGCTAATGTGTAATGGTAGGTATTCACAAGATGTCTTGTCAGAGGTGAAGGAAGGGATTGGTAATCAGATAAATCTGTGCCGGGACCGAGGATTGAACCCCGGTCGCCTGTATAGAAGTCTGACACCTTATCCTTAGACCGTGAGGTCACCTAATTAACACAATAATTTATTTGTATGAGAATATGAATTGAAACATTAAAAGAAAATCGATGAACATATTAGAAGAGAAAGTCACCAACAATTTGTATTTCAAAACAAAAAGTGCGCCAGCCGGGAGAGCACAGCAACACTTTAGTGGGTTTTGGATGAGTAAGGTTGAATTTATATTATGTGTACCCGCATTAGCGTGGAAGGTGAGTGGAAATCATTTAGTAGAAACCCACCTTGGTGGCGTAGTTGGCTAATGCGCTAGTCGTGTTAAGCTCGGCCACTGAGGACGGGGAGATCGAGGTTCGAATCTCGGTCGGGTAAACTGGGGGTGGTTTTTTCCTAAATGGTTTTCCACTCTCCTTCCACGCTAATGCGGGTTCACTTCCTCTAATGCAACCTTCCCTATTCTTAATCCATTAGCGTAATTAGTACTTAAAGCGTGTAACCCGAACGGGTAGTAAGACGCGGTGCTAATAATAATAATAATACATTTAGTAAAGCCACCCTTAATACACCCGACCATTATAGAACCACGATCTACCCGTCATCTGCAGTCTAGTATGTTGTGAGGCTAGCGTTTTAGACCATTTAATCATTGTTGACCAAATTATCGGTGAAAAATTGTGTGAAATATTCGCTCCTTTTACAAAGCAGAATATAAATGCTTTGAGCCTGAAAGAGCATAGCAAGTTTTTATTTGGCACTGACAGGATCTAATGAAGCTTTTTTCTCATGTTTTCTCTTTAATAAATGCATCGTGGGAAAAAGAAAAGCATACTTAATATTATTATTATTATTATTATTATGGTTACTAACACTGCGTATTACTACCCGTTCGGATTATACGCACTTACGCTAATGTGTAATGGTAGGGTGATTGTGAGAAGAAATGGAGGAACTACAGTATAACGTGGGATCCGAACCACGGTGGAAGCCTGGAATTCCACACATTCACAAGTTGTGATTAATACACGTCTTGTCAGAGGTGAAGGAAGGGTTTGGTAATCCAGATAAATCTATGCATACTTAATATCGATATAGTGAAAGCTGTAACCATTGTAAAAACCCATTTTAGAGATTGATTCTGTGCCGAGTTCTATTTTCATATCAAAGAAGGAAAAAAAACCTTCTCTAACAAATCCTTAAATCTGGTAAATATTATGATAAATCTAAAATATAAAATTAATTACTGTCTATTTTTTAAAGGTGCAGTTATTATAATTAAGTATATTTGTTTCTTATAATATATTTTTAAAAGTTGAATTTATATTAGTTAATTTGTGTAGATTTATACCAGCATCTTATTCAAAGTTAAACATTTATTTTTAAAAGACGTAATTTGTTTTTTAATTTTTAAAATGTCTCTTCTTTTTTTTTTTACAAAAGTCCCAGGATTTTTAAGTAAAAATTTGGAAATGTTTGTTAGAATAAACATTATGGGAACCCACCTTATTGCTTACATACATTTTAAATTTATTATTTATGTATAGATGAATATGTTATAAAAATGTTTAAAATCTATTGACCACAAACGAATATATTTTTGAAAAAATATGCCTCGAATAAGCTTGGATAGCTGAACCTGTAAGAAAGGGCACTCACATAATGATAACCCCGTTGAGAATATTGGGTTATATTTTACAGGTTGGCTTTAAATCGTCTTTTATTCAGGCATATATATACAAACCCTCTCTCATCCTTTATCCATAAGAATATATTTACTAAGAGTAAAAAAATCCACCAAAAGAAAATAGAGTCAGGAGATGATATTTTCATATTTCATGTTGACATCCTTACAGAGTGGCTGCCTGAATATCTGGGCGTAAATGTCAGATCTAGAGTGTAGGGCAGAAAAAAAAACAAAAAAAAAACACTCCCACTGGAAACAATGTCACCCGGTAATGTTGAATGGGTTACGCTTTAGCCATGATTGGAAGATAATATTCTACATATAATAATGAATTCATTCGTAGGACGATAGACAAAATTTATAAAGTGATACCCGCCTCGGTGGAGTAGTTGTTTAACGCGCTTGTCGTGTTGAGGACGGGGAGATCCAGGTTCGAATCCCGGTCGGGTGAACTGGGGGTGGTTTTTCCTAAATGGTTTTCCACTCGCCCTCCACGCAAATACGGGTTCACTTCCTCTATTTCAACCTTCCAAATTCCTAGTACATTATAGTAATTAGTACTTAAAGCGTATAACCCGAACGGGTAGTAAGACGCGGTGCTAAATATTATTATTATTATTATTATTATTATAAAGTGATGATTATCTCATTCATCAATAATTTTTTTTTCACGGTGTCTTACTACGTGTTAAGGTTATACGCATTTATGATAATTACTCTAATGGTGTAGGGATGAGGAAGGAAGAATTTCAGAGGTAATATACCCGCATTTTCTAATAAGGAGAGTGTGGAACCATTTAGGTAAAACCACCCTCAATAGACTCAACCTGGCTTCGAACTCCAATCTTCCCGTATTCATACGGCCAGTACAGCGGGAGAGTAACACCTTATACCGTTCGGTCACTTATTATATTTGTGTTAATTTGCCTTGTATTAATGTACATTTTGACAAACTTTATATTTGAAAAGAAAGGAATTAGAAAAGAAAAATAGGAATAATCACGAAATAATTAACTTGGAAGGAAAATGGGAGAGAACTTTATTTTTCGATAAATCAATTACGTCCAAGTCAAGCATAATTAAAACCCACCATTAAAAAAAAGTAAACCTTATTCGTTTTAAACTCCTCCTATGCAAATTCAGGTACACTTCGTCTAAATTCCACTTTATACATCCACAACATATTAACGTAGTTAGTAAGTATGAGTACAAAGCAAACGGGTAGTAAGATACGATGCTAAAAAAAAAAGTTGCGTTAGTAATTTTATCAGACTTCTTATTATCAAAAAATATGTCATGACTAATAAAATTATATGTTATGTCACGTGGGTAAAACTCAGCCTCATGAGTGAAAAATGAGGCGATACTTAAACAAAGAAGTAGCGGCTTGTATTTATAAAAATGAGATTAATGGCTCGAGGGTTCGTTTTGTTGACAACATGATACCCTCTATCCGCAAATGTTAGAACTATCTTTGCCAACATATGGAAGTCTCTCAGTCGGTATAGTTAACTTGCGCACTAAAGCCATTAGGGTTTATTTTTTATGTCACATACTCCCATTGAAATCCTTCAGGTACTCATTTGGGGTACACGCCACATAGTTTGAGACACACCTCTACATCTTGTTTATGACATTCGTGGGTCACACGGTCTTGCATGAACTGATTGGAATATTCCGAGAGAAGTCAAGTTTCTCTTCAAGTATGTTGTCAGTCAATAGAACTCTCAACAAGCTCACGTTGGAAGGTGGAAAAGTGTTCACCATCTCGTGACATCCCCATTAACTTGCCAATAAAATTACTCTGGAGCTGCTCGAGAAATTGCTCCGATTCCTAACCCGTTCCAATTCTTTCGTATACTTCTCCTTCTTCAAACCTTAGTCCTCTCTTCAAACTTTCTATAACTATTTGTGGCGCTTTTTTTTTCACTCTCTTTCATTCGGGGTTTTCTTTCTTTTATTAATGTCTAAATCTATCTACCACTTCCTATTTTTCATTTACTGAAAATCTATACACTATTTCACCTCGTATTCTATTGGTCTCTCCCATTCGTTTATTTAGTCTGTCTTTTTAAAAATGTTTTAATATATTTCTCTGACTTCCACATAGCTTTTTTTAACTTTGTTTGGAAATGTTTAAGTTTGTTATTAGGGTTTTTCCAAAATTGTTTTAAATGATTATTTAGTGATCCAATTCATAATAATTTATATTTTGTCATAAATAGAAAATATGGAGAAAGTATTGCAATAAATCTATTGAAAAAAACTATCTTTATTTATAATTGTTTGAGGTAAAAGTATATTATTTGTATAGCACGTGTTTTAAGTCCAACTTGAGAAATATAATTATAGCACAAATTGTCTTAACATCTATCTAAATGAGTTTGTTGCTTTAGTTGAAATAGACTCATTTGTTAAGTTGATGCATTCTTATTAAAACGGTAGGTATGCTTAATATGGAAAACATATTCATAAAATCAAATATGTTGAACTAAGTAGGTTTGTAGTATAGTTATGGCCTAAATACCAGAAGTATGCGGTTTATAACTGGTTAGAACGAAGCAAAAGAGGAGACATGTGCAATTATATTAACTTATATAAATTTAGTATTTATGTTGAATTGTGACTTTTATTTGACTTATTTTATTATTCAAATATCTTATGATAGCTTCTGAAGGAATGGCAGTTTCTTTGTTTTAATATTACCTCTACTACAGTAGCCCCATGGCTTCTTTGGTGCTGACTGACAGCTGATGGCATTGAAAATTTACCAGACCAAATTATGTATCCCTACGCCGAACCATATGCTCTACAAAAACATGTGTCTAGCATCTGTCACTTCCGACAGTCAAAATGTAGGTACATACCTAAATGTTGACAGTCAGAAGTCAGCTGTGAGCTGTCAGTCAGCACCAAAGAAACCGTGGGGCTACTGTATATATACTGAATTTATTTTCAATGTTTTAACTTTTTAATCAGCAAAATAAACATGGCTATGGGAATGCATTTGAAGAAATAACGCATGTATTTGTCTGAAAAAAGATGACGTTGAATTGTTTAAAAAACAAAAAGTAGTGTAGCCGGCTGAGAATAGCGAAAGCTCTTGCCTTTATAGTCATTGTTTATTACTCTCCTTTCGAGTCAATTGTACACTTCCCTCTTTGGGGAGGCCTTTATAGTCATCGAATACAAATAAACGAGTAGTAAGCAGGCGAAAAATTGCCCAAGTCAATTTTATTTTGTGTATCTTTTTAAATTATTATTTGAGGTATTTAACGCGCACTTTCTGAACAAACTGATTATACCAGCACACGAGAATTTCTACGAGCGAGAGCAAACGGGCCTACCAATTTTTCTGGGAAAGGTATTTTCACATAACGTCCAGGGTTATTTTACAATCGACATGAGACCGGCGGTTTTACTTCCACCCCGAAGGAAGTTGTGCCACGGGTTTTTATGGTTTTTATTGCTCAAGAGAATTCCTTAGAATCCGGCTGGGTTCGAACCCACGAAAATCAGGTCCTATGGCTAACACTTTACCCCAAAACAATCGAGGTCGATGGTTTGTTTTAAAGTCCACAGTAATTTCAGACTTTTGTGATTTTTGTGCAAATCTACGTTTAAAAACCCTTTAATTTTTTTTTGAGACGTCAACTACTATTTTATGACCTTTTTAACCTTGTATTAATAGAGGTTATACATTAACCAATTAACATAAATTGCATATTTTATATTAAGGCTTCTCTTTTTAAAATTCGTAACATTTTGATATGGTAATCCCCAAAAAGTTTTTTTTACTAAGAAAATATATTAACAGTTTTTTTTTAACTGAATAAATTGATGTAGAAATAGATTAAATATTTCGAAATTTGTAACCAACCCTTTGATTATTTTTAGAATTTAATATTTTCATCAATATTCTAGATGTGTAAAATTATTATTAAATTATTATGAAAGTCGTTTGTGTAAAGCTACAGAAATGGTTACCCGCCTCGATGGCGTAGTTTGACTAACGCAATAGTCGTGTTGAGCTTGACTGCTGAGGACGGGGAGATCGAGGTTCGAATCTCGGTCAGGTGAATTGTTTTTTTCCTTCCATAAATGGTTTTCCACTCTCCCTTCACGCAAATGCGGGCTCACTTCCTTTAATTTAACCTTCCCAATTCCTAATCTATTAGCGTAATTAGTACTTTAAGCGTATAACCCGAACGGGTAGTAAGACGAGGTGCTAATTATTATTATTATTATTATTATTACGGAAATGGTTGTCCAAAGAAATCGCTTAATGTTTTATATGTATGGATGAGTTTAATGTATTAGTCCTCAGAAATACAATTACATTCTGCCGCATAGCCAAATTAAACTCATCTCTGAAAAATTTAATTCAATAATACTTATTTTAAAAAAAAGTTTTAAATTATTTTACTCATATTTGCATAAAAAATTCAAGTGAATGATATTCAACCCTTAATTTCAAAACTAAAATGAAAAGTGTTGCCTTAGATTAAACAAAAACTTTTCCTTTTTTTCCCTAAATTTTACACAGTATATGCCTTTTCATTGTGGCAATCAAAAGTTCAGACACTTAACTTTGGTGGTTCATATAAAATGGTCTTGTACCTAAAATGAGCCACCGTTTAATCAAGCCTACTCTCTTGGCTACTTAATAAATGGAAGTAATGAGAATGGAGGCTTAGGCGCTTTAGCAATGTTTTTTTAGAGCCCTGAACAAAGCTACGTAATCCCATAGAGCCCTCCCAAACACTCCTTACTTTAAAATAAACCTTGTAGAGCCCTCAAGAGTTCAACGAGTAGGGGTTAGCGAATGGGTAGGAATGGTGAAGTGGGTTTAAAAGGGGAGTGGGGTGATGTTTTAGATGTTCTAGGAACATAGACTCAGGGAAGGGGTGGACCAACCCTATGACGTACAGTTATCCACAACTTTTAAACATCGGTCAGACATTTCAGCTTTAGTTTACATGATTTTCCGCAATATTAGATAAAGCTCTGATCACTGCAAATTATCGTTACGAAGGTGTGAAATTATTCTATCAACTCTTTTTTTTTACCCGCCTCGGTGGCGTAGTTGGCTAACGCACTTGTCGTGTTGAGCTCTACTGCTGAGGACGGGAAAATCGAGGTTCGAATCTCGGTCGGGTGAACTGGGGGTGGTTTTTCCTAAATGGTTTTCCACTCTCCCTCCACGCAAATTCTGGTTCACTTCCTCTAATTCAAACTTCCCAATTCCTAATCCATTAGAGTAATTAGTACTTAAAGCGTACAACCCGAACGGGTAGTAAGATGCGGTGCTAAATATTATTATTATTTATTAATAACTCTTTTTTTTATTGTTTTAGATCAGTGGCTATCAATATTTTACACATACTCTCGACACCTCATAGAGAAAGTATTGTGATCGTAAAAAAAATCTAACCCAAGATGTTGATTAATGTCAACGTTTAATGACTCTCTGAAATAAAACAAAAAAAGTTGTTTTCGTTATGCCATCTGTCTGTCTGTCTGTACCTCGGGCTAGAGCTGAAAATATTTTACCAATTGGACCAAAACTTGGTATCCAGGGTTAACATAAGGTTCTCCTGAGGTATTTTATGGAATCAGATATCCCACCCTAAATTTAAGGGTAGTTTACTAAAGGGCAAAAAGAGAAAAATCAATTTTCTCAAAATTCTCTCTAACGATTTTGATTACAATTTATATATATATACACTTGTTTATTATTATAAATAAGATGTAAACCAACATTTTCTCATGAAAATGACTTTAAGAGTAATTTACATAGGGGATTTTTCTCCTCCCAATTTTCATTATTTCTCCGAAACTATTTAAGATACGAAATAACTTATCATGATCTTTGTTGTAGTGTTTCTACAACAATGTATAAAAATATAATTTATTTTCACAAATCTTACGAGTTTTTAGTGGGTGTTTATACTAAGATAAAAGTGGGAGAAAGTCTGTGGGGTGCACCGTGACATTTATTATTTACACGACACATTATTACCTGTGAGTTTTCACGGCGCAACTAGCGTGCAAGATGGCGGAACCACGCTAGACTCGGGCATACGCATGCGCGGATAAACTTCTCTCGATTGAAACGGAAAAGCGTTTATTTATCCTCTCGTTAGACCACGAATCGAACTTTAGTGTAAAAATCAAACGATTTTCATTAATTACTCAACTCTTTATTATTATTATTATTATTATTAGCACCACGTCTTACTACCCGTTCGGGTTTTACGCACTTACGATAATGTGTAATGGTAGAGTGATTGTGAGATGAAATGGAGGACCTACAGTTTAACGTGGAATCCGAACCACGGTGGAGGCCTGGCATTCCCCACATTCACAAGATGTATTGTCAGAGGTGAAGGAAGGGTTTGGTAATCAGATAAATCCGTGCCGGGACCGAGGATTGAACCCCGGCCCCCAGCACAGAAGTCTGACACCTTACCCCTAGACCGCCAGGTCACCCTCAACTCTTTGATTGTGACCATTTAAATTAGCTGAAAAATAAATATACTAAAGATTCCAAGTTCTCTTATTTCTAAAAAAAAATAAGAATTTAATATTGAACTAAGCCAGTTGTATTAATTTTTTTAATCAATATATAATAATATAACGTTGATAATTTTTGGACACACCTTTTAGAACCACCGCCTTAGACGAACTCTATTTAAAAATTATTTAGCGTAACTTGGCTAAATAAAGTTGATATAATTGGTTTTTTTTAAAAATTTAATCTGTGATGAGTTATTGAAATAAATAACAAACGATTTAAATGTGAATTTGTGGGGGAAAGTAATCAAACGTTTGTGTTTTATTTGAACGTTTAAAAAAAATTGATATTCAAACCTAATTGATTTATAATAACTTATTCTATCATTTAGGCTTTATAGATAATGCTAACGTTAGTATATATATTTTTTCAGTTGTAGGCCTAGTTAAAAAAAAATATGTATATTTTTTTATTACATTAAAAATTTGACTAAACTTCATAATAAAACAAATTAAACAAATAAAAACTTTCAATGTTATATCTTTAAATCTCGCTGAATAAAACGTAAATTCGCTGACGTGGGAAATCCTTAATTTAACCTACTATGACTTCACGAGTAGACAACGTCCTTGGGGTATTTTAAAATGTCAGCCTTTCATTTTATTTGTTAAATACTCCCAAAACTGTCACTTTAACCGTGCGTAAAACAGCTCATCTGATAATTTCCACTCTCCGTTTTGCCCTCACGGGTATGTCAACACCCTTCCTACACTAAAAGGAGACTAAAGTTAGGTGAAGGCTTTAAATGGTGGGGATGAGGGGAGAGTTTGTCCAACTCTTCCCCCTCCTCCTCTCCCTTTTCAAACAACCCCAGCTTCCACAATGTCGGCCACTTGTTGCTAATTACATCCCTTCGTTGCCAGCAATTAGAAAGCAGAGCAGTGGACGACAGTCAAAGGGAGATTTCCCTTCGTAATTTACCTCACTAAGCTCCCCATCTCTCTCTCCCCGACTGAATGTCGTCTAAGATGGGAACAGTGGTAGGGAATATTTTTATATATATATAGAGCTCCCTACCACTGTTTATATATATATAAAAAAGTAGAATTTGGGATTGAAAGTTTTTAACTCATTAAGTCTTTTAGGATATTCGCCGGGGACTCAGAAAATTGTGAGTGTATAAACGTATAGGGTGACCTGGCGGTCTAGGAGTAAGGTGTCAGACTTCTATGCTGGCGGCCGGGGCTCAATCCTCGGTCCCGGCACAGATTTATCTGATTACCAAACCCTTCCTTCACCTCTGACAAGACATCTTGTGAATGTGGGGAATGCCAGGCCTCCCACCGTGGTTCGGATTCCACGTTAAACTGTAGGTCCTCCATTTCATCTCACAATCACCCTACCATTACACATTAGCGTAAGAGCGTATAACCCGAACAGGTAGTAAGAAGCGGTGCTAATAATAATAATAATAATAATAATAATAATAATATAAACGTATAGCTCGTACGGGTAGTAAGACAAGGTGCTAAAAAAAAAAAGATAAGTCGAGTGGTCGATCTTGGGGGTCTTGGGATGAAGTGCTTGCCTAAGGACTAGAGCTTCGTGGGTTCAAACCCAAACAAGGTTGACGAGTTTTTCTTGAGTGATAAAAATCCGTAGCACAACTTCCTTAGGAAGGAAAGCTAAACCATTGGTCCAGTGTCGAGTGTGACGTGTAAAATAACCCTGGAAGGTATGTAAAAATAGCTTTCCCGGCATAATTGGCAGGATCTTTCGCTCTCGCTCATAGACATTCTCATGTGCTTGTATAATCAATCGATTCAGAATGTGTACGTTAAATACATCAAATTAATTTTTTTAAATCAATAAAAATCTGTAAAGTGGGCGCTCAGTGAGAGGTCACTAAACTGAATTACAAAAGAGATAACAAGTTAGAGGGGTATTTAAATTAAATAGAGGAATAATTTTTTTTCTAAAATTTTCGCATACACAGTACCTGTGATTGGACAAGAATTTGACCTTTTTTTTAACTATAAGTCGGACCCAATTTCGAGCACCCCTTTCCGTGAAAAGGCACATGTTACATCCCAGATGACGTCGACCCTTGTGCCATTTTAAAATTCCTTCTACTTAATAGAAGGGATAAAAATTTCACAATGTACGAAATGTTTTTCCGCTTTAATATTTGGCCTTCTCTTAAGCCATTTCATTTAATGTTCTTTATGGTATATTTCACCGCCCCAAGTCTTACTACCCTCGCGGGACGCATATTTGCAACAAAATGTAAGTGTTGAAAACGTTATAAAGGAGATAGTAATAATAGTAGTAGAGTGTCTGCGCTACGTATACCTGCGCCAAGATTAGAATATACTAATATACCTTTGCTCAGGGGACGCCCGAATGTACTAATAGTGCATCCTTTACGTGGAGAGGTAACCTGGTGGTCTAGGGGTAAGGTGTCAGACTTCTGTGCTGGGGGTCGAGGTTCAATCCCCGGTCCCGGTACAAATTTATCTGATTACCTAAACCCTTCCTTCACCTCTGACAAGACATCTTGTGAATGTGTGGAATGCCAGGCCTCCACCGTGGTTCGGATTCCACGTTAATCTGTACGTCCTCCATTTCATCTCACAATCACCCTAACATTGCACATTAGCGTAAGTGCGTATAACCCGAATGGGTAGTAAGACGCGGTTCTAATAATAATAATAATAATAATAATAATAATTAACGTGGAGGCTCTTTCCTTGTCCCGATGAGATGAGGTGATGGTGATAGTGAGTATGAGGGTGTGTAACCAATGAATATTTTAACCTATCTTATGTCTAATTAACAAAACCTTGATGATCGTTGGAATCATTCTTCTTCCGAGATAAATCCCCTGATACCGGCCGTGAATCGAGCCCGACACCCCTAGGTCAGCAGCCAGGAGCTGGGATCACTATAGCGAGAAACTGGCTATACATGAGATCATGTATACACATACTTGAGGGTGGTGAGAATGTAAAATATTTATTTTAAAAATAAAATAATTAACTTAGTACACTTTATCCGAATTTTATTTCTGACCCTTTGTGACCTGGTGGTCTAGGGGTAAGTTATCAGTCTTCTGTGCTGGCGGACGGGGTTCAATCCTTGATCCCGGCATAGATTTATCTGATTACCAATCCCTTCCTTCACATCTGACAAGACATATTGTGAATGTGGGGAATGCCAGGCCTCCACCGTGGTTCGGATTCCACGTTAAACTTTAGGTCCTCCATTTCATCTCACAATCACACTACCATTGCACATTGGCGTAAGTGCGTATAACCCGAACGGCTAGTAAGACGTGGTGCTAATAATAATAATAATAATAATAATAATAATAATAATATCTCTGACCTTCCCATCACCTTCACACCTGACCAAACGAGACTGACATCTTAGTCTGTATGTCCACCGTAAAGGTTAATTCTATTGTTCACTGTGTCCAGGTTGTCAATTTTTTCCCCCCTTAATTGAATTTGATTCAGGTATCAGAACTGATTCTTTGAACATTCATCAAGCATCAATTTGTGTTAGACACGATCATTCCATATTCCTTTATTGAAGTGATTGTCAACATTCCACATATATATGACAGGTGAGAACGAATACTCTTTTTTCTTTACTTATTAAATAGGCATTGGATAGGAGAGATCACATGTAATGACAGTGCAGAATATTCAAAGAATTTAAGTAAAACAAATCAAATAAAGGGTTTTATAAAATAATATAAGGAAAACATTGAAATTAAGCTAACTAATTAGATTTGTATTTAATAATACTACTAATAATAGTTACATTTCCCATTTTCCTTAATTAAGTGCTTGAATTAATACATCGCTACTAAATAAAATAATACAACTCGTTGTAGAGAAAAGACTATATAACGTGAAATATTAGAAGATTAATAACAAATACAAAATTTTAAAACATTATACTAGAATGAATAAAACAAGAAAATAAACAATTTAGTAAAAAAGTTCAAGGTAAGCTTAAACCGTACAAGATAAACTTAAACATAAGCTCATTAATGATAGGGGTGATCCCAAATTAATAGTAGTCTTATTGATGAATACATGTAATAATATAATTAATAAAATAATCATTCGATTGACTGCTCCATGTGGTAATAAATTGTTTTTGAAAGCTTATCAAGCAAATTACTAAGCTCGCCGTTTAGGACATTCTAAGCCCAAGTCTACAGTAATTAAGCCGTTGTGTACACTCTTTGGTTCCATCGGCGGAACTGGGATGTTTGTTTATCTTGTGTCTCGGACACTAATTGGTTAAAAGTTTTATGGGACACTTCATGTGTTTACGACATCAATGACCGAAGCGTGTGATATATGGCCCACTTGATAGGGCTCTGTATACGAAAACTTCTATCGACATACATCGGAGAACTATCTTTTGAAAGGATGTATTACCCTATAATATTACATAAATATTCTAAATTTCAAGAGTTTTTAAAAATGTAGTAAAAATATAAATAATAATCACACATGAAAAATACTTATTGTTATTCTGTTAAACGAAATATTAAAATTATTAAATGTTCAAATTTCACGATTTACAAGAAATACTTATTTATTTTCCTAGTTTTTTTGAAATTTTTGGTAATACAATTACCTATTTAAAAAAAATTATTTTATTTAATCAAAGAAACATAAATCTGTCCTAGTACACTTGAAGTATTTATTTTCCTAGTTTTTTTGAAATTTTTGGTAATACAATTACCTATTTTAAAAAAATTATTTTATTTAATCAAAGAAACATAAATCTGTCCTAGTACACTTGAAGTATCCTTTAAGATTTTTTTTTAATTACAGCATTAACCACCTGTTCAGTTTATACGCCAATGTAATAATTACATTAATTGGTAGGGGATTAGGAAGGCCTAATTTAGATAAATGCACCCACATTTGCATGAAGGGAGAGTATAAAACCATTTAGGAAGAAAAAAACCACCCTCAGTGTACCCAACTGGGATCGAACCCCAATCTCCCCTTATTTGTCAGTCTGGTCCAAAAAGAGATTAGTGTATTAGACCACGTGGCCACCAAAACGGGTTTTAAGATATTTAATTTACAGTCCATTACATTTGTGCATTCACTAAAATAATCTTATTACCATGATTTTTAAAGTATTGATAAAATATACACTGATTTATTATTATTATTATTATTATTTAGCACCGCGTCTTACTATCCGTTCGGGTTATACGCTTTAAGTAATAATTACTCTAATGGATTGGGAATTGGGAAGGTCGAATTAGAGAAAGTGAACCCGCATTTGCGTGGAGGGTAGGTGGAAAACCATTTAGGAAAAACCACCCCCAGTTCACCCGACTGAGATTCGAACCTCGATCTCCCCGTCCTCGGTGGTCGAGCTCAACACGACTAGCGCGTTAGCCAACTACGCCACCGAGGCGGGTACACTGACTTTAAATGATTAAAAAATTAACTAAAACATGTATGTATATTTTGTGGTAGTCGGATGATAAATTAATTTAATTCTTTTTTTTAGTGCCACGTCTTACTACCCGGTCAGGTTATACGCTTATGTAGGCCTACTAATTACGTTAATGGTTTATAGAATAGGAAGGCTATATTTAAAGGAAGTATACCCACATCTGCATAGAGGGAGAGTGGACAACTATTTAGGGGAAAACCCGCCTTCAGGACACCCAACCGAGATTCGAACCTTGATCTCTCCGTCATCGGCAATTTTGTCTACTGCGAGAGTAGCGGTTAGACCAACCATACGGCCATCGAAGCGGGTATCGCTTGCGTTGAATACAAATCCTGCAACATTCGTTTCGGTGGTACCTTTGTTAGGGGGCAACCAGCCCCCCCACCCCCTGTTCCCCCACCACTGTGATGGTGACCGTGGGAATTGTCATTAGCATTCATGGTCCAATACCTCCGTCCATACCGTGTATTCAGCAATCAACATTAACCCGGTTTACTCTTCATACTACGGAGACGCAATCAACACACGTTAGAATGGACTAACAAAGTTTTCACTGTTTATTGTTGTTCAACTGTATATTTGCCAGAAACATATTTTCGAGATATTGCAAATAAATCTATTCGGTAAATAAATTATACATTGACCTACAATATACCAAATGTACAATATTAATTTCCTTTCACATAAAAAAATACATACACTATTCATCCTACTCTATTCAAAAATTAATCTTTGTTTTTTCAAAAATTATTTTAATGTATATTTTACTATAAATAAATGTATCGTTAATGAACATATTACAAAAAATTATTTGTTAAGAAAAGTATATTTAGTGTCTGATATTTTCAATTAGTGGATACTAGGCTGAATTATTATACAAAAAATAACATATTCTCCAATCACACTCAGAATCGAACAAAGCCCTTGAGAAACATGGTTGACCACTCAAGGCTATGGGATGGAATTAACATTGATCAATAAAATAAATTCTAAAATATATTAATTGCAAATGTTTTATTAATATGTTGGGTGACCTGGCGGTTTAGGGGTAAGGTGTCAGACTTCTGTACTGGGGGTCTGTGGTTTAATCCTCAGTTCAGGCACAGATTTATCTGATTACCGAACCCTTCTTTCACCTCTGGCAAGGCGTGTATTAATCACAACACGTGAATGTGTGGAATGCCAGGCCTCCACCATGGTTCGGATCCCACGTTTAACTGTAGGTCCTCCATTTCATCTCACAATCACCCTACCATTACACATTAGCGTAAGTGCGTATAACCCGAACGGGTAGTAAGACGCGGTGCTAATAATAATAATAATAATAATAT
>CABFOW010001258.1:24215-72751 GCA_902141385.1 Timema californicum | reverse complement strand
GGAATGCCAGGCCTCCACCGTGGTTCGGATCCCACGTTAAACTGTAGGTCCTCCATTTCATCTCACAATCACCCTACCATTACACATTAGCGTAAGTGCGTATAACCCGAACGGGTAGTAAGACGCGGTGCCAATAACACTAATACTAATTTCCAAAAAGATCCACTCAGATTTAAAAACCACTGCAATTCGAATGTTACCACGATGTATTTTTGACACACATTTTTGTTTGAAATAAAAATTAAAGCTACACATGATTTTCTTATGAAATTAAAACTTTTATAACAGGTCTTATACTCAAGGGGAAAACAATCAAAATGACGAGGTTGTTTATTACCTGTGTGTCAGTTTACTAGTAACGCCATCTATTACGTTCAACGTTGAGCTTTCTAAATAGTCGTAGCTCGAAGTACTACAACCATCTATCTACGAATTCACTTAAACTCAAATTCGTTGGAATCTAGGCCTATTTTTTTTAATGCACTATAATTTGTGAGTAGGCAAAGTGGGAAACCGACTTAGGGAATAAAAACACCTCATTAAACCCAGGGATATATTCTAAACTCTAACTCACCATAACCGACAAACCAGACCGTGTGAAATTAAAAATGCTTTTCTCCCCACTACCATTGATGTGGATAATATTTTGATTGATCTTAGCTTTGTACAATCACGCGTTTCATTCACCCTTCCGTACGTACTGAAACAAACAACAGAAATGTTTTCTAACTTCATATATTATTATTATTAGGTCTTGTGAATATGGGGAATGCCAGGCCTCCACCGTGGTTCGGATTTCACGTTAAACTGTAGGTCCTCCATTTCATATCACAATCACCCTACCATTACACATTAGTGTAAGTTCGTATAACCCGAACGGGTAGTAATACGCGGTGCTAATAATAATAACATTATTAGGTCTAAGTTTAACACAATTATAATGGCGTAGTGTTTTTCTTGGGTAAAAGTAGAACTATACCCTGATTTTGATTGGAAGAGGTGGAGGCTTCACATTCCCCATATTCACAAGTTGTGATTNTTTTAGAATTTTCCCTTTGGTTACAGGCTAGAAGCTATAAGTTTGCTAGACTTCAAGTTTATAGTTCATCTGGGAGTGTGTAAACATTAATGTCAGTGAGTGAGTGAATCACCCATGTGAATTTATAGTATAGTGACATAAAAAAATTATTATGTAGACATATACAAAAATCCAATTTTCAAAATATGTTAAGTAAAGATATTGAAAACATTTCTAGTGAATCTCATATCCACCTCACCGGAACTTCAACAAAGACATTCTCGTCAACAGAAATAAGTATTTCATTTCTTAGTGTATGGAATATTTATATTAATGTGAGGGACATGATATCCAGATTAGGTTGCCTTATGTGTATGTTTTGCATAGAACACTTCACAGGGTACACCTTAGGAGGTCGTCTACACTTACAGTAGCTCCATGGCTTCTTTGGTGCTTACTGACAGTCAACATTTAGGTATATAACTAAATTTTGACTGTCAGAAGTGACAGCAGCTAAACACATGTTTTTGCAGATAATTTGGTTTGGCGTAGGAATACACAATTTGCTCTGGTAGCTTTTCAAAGCTGTCAGTCATCACCAAAGAAGCCATGGGGCTACTGTAGTAACCGTAATGGATGATGTGTTGATAGTAAATATGAAGTTGTTGAGTTGGTGTGAATCTTAACCTAACTTAAGCCTTATTAACCAAACCTTGTTGACCCTTGTGATAATTTACCCTAAGATATAAATATTCAAGGTACTAGCCGGGAATCTAGCTCGGCCCCTAGGCTTGTAGCCAGGTGCACTGACTACTACCTCGGGGGAGTGGGGGGTAAGAGGCGGTTAGATACCAGTTGCGTTATGAGCGTAAAGGTCTCGCACATCGAAATCATTACATCCTTTTTGTGAGTTCACGTTTGAGGTAAACATACTCCTGTAAATACTTCAATTTCTTGCGGTTATACGTTACAGATCATTAAGTCACAGAGGAATGGAATATATTCGTAAATTATTTTATTATTAGAGTAAATTACTAACATATTTCGTCTACAACAGATAAGGGAGTTTCAACGTTAATGACACTTGTTTGCATTCAACCACACAAGCACTATAGTCGAAAAGTGTTCGTTAGAACTGCATTAGTTGTTGCTTTATTGTAAGTAATTATCTGTTTCTAGTGGTAATGTCCTTAGAAAAACTAATTTAACCTAAGTGTAAAATTTAAAAGATCTGGAATATCTCGATTGCATTCGTTGAATTTAAATACAGCATAGGTATACTAATTCAAAACTGCGCTACACTGGATATCATCATTGAGGAAAACACATGGTTACTATTTGAGAAACAGCGTTGTCATTCTCTCGTTTTTGTGTGGTCATTCTCCCCTCAAATATGACAAGTTTGCCAACGCTGGTTAGTCGAGGTTGCCAGTAGCTCCTTCTTACCCCAGCACATCACCTTCAGACATAACAGAGAGAGAGGAGACTTGGCAACAGTTAATACAGAGAGAGAGAAGATAAAGTTTGTTCTCCATAAGACCTGTTATCTCAGCTATGATATTGGGTGTAGTCTAGAATACTTGGTAAGCCGAACCGTCCTTAGTTTTGTTTCCTCCGGCTCTACTCATTATCGAAATGGCGATGTATCTATTTCTTAACGTTACAGCCGGCTAATAACGTTTTGTCTTGAGCGTGTGCTAGTGTTTTTACGTGGATTTATCACACAATGTGTTCGTACAGAAGAAAACCAACTCCTTAATCCTAAAACAGAGATATGTAATTTTTAGACAGACTTGATAATCGGAGGACTTAAATAGAACTATCTTTTGAGTACTTGATCGTTAAGACTACCATTTTGTATAAAATAAAAATTCTGCCAAGATACGGGAATGTGTTTGAAAATCAATAAAAAAAATATATAATCAATTTAAAACTAAAAATTATGTCAAAGTCTTTTTTTTTCTCGTGTCTTAGTACCCATTAAAACAGTACACATTTAATTACGTTAGTAGGATATCGATAAGAAAGGTAGAGTTAAGGGGAAATATAGCCGAATTTGCACCCAAAAAAAGTGGGAAACCATTTAAGGGGAAACAAACCTTTCTCCCACCCATCCCGGATTCGAATCCCAGTCACTCCATCACCAGCAAATCAGACTAAACAAGCCTCGCGTTTAGTCCATGTGCCCACCGTTGGTGATGAGATCTATGAATATATAATACAATTTTGAAAATTTTGTATTTATGTGTTTATATAACGTAATTCGGAATTGTTTATTTTGTGAGTTTTTGGATCTTTTGTATGGATGGTTCACCCGCTACCGTAATAAAAAAAAACACAAGTTATTCGATCAGTGTAAAACAAAGTTATATTCTAGAACATCAGTTAAAAACTAGAAGGGTTGTATATTTATTTACTACGTAGGTTAAAGTACTAAAAATTGAATTATGTGTTTGCGTGCAATGCCTGTTATTTTAATTTCGTATGAACATTTTAAAACCGGGTTTGAACTCTTTACATTGGGGAAAGAATACAAGATTCCATCTCTGTTTTATGTAGAGCAATACTGTATTTACATTATTATTATTATTATTATTATTATTAGCACTGCGTCTTACTACCCGTTCGGGTTATACGCACTTACGCTAATGTGTAATGGTAAGGTGATTGTGAGATGAAATGGAGGACGTACAGTTAACGTGGAATCAGAACCACGGTGGAGGCCTGGCATTCCTCACATTCACAAGATGTATTGTCAGAGGTGAAGAAAGGGTTTGGTAATCAGATAAATCTTTGCCGAGACCGAGGATTGATCCCCGGCCGCCAGGATAGAGGTCTGACACCTTACCCCTAGACCGCCAGGTCACCTGTGTATTTACATTAATATAGAAATAAGTTTTAATCCAATATAACAAATAAACTATATATATGTTAATATTATCACTGTGTAAATCCGGGAAGGTCCCAAATAAGCAACACGTGATGTGACATGTCAATTCTGTAAGTTTTCAACAACCTATTATGCAAGTGGCTGCATGATTAACAAAATTAACATGTAATATATAATACTACGTGACATGTTATCTATGTATGTTTTCAAGTATAATTGCCGTTACCTTATATACTATCCAGTGTGCGGTTTCTCTATGGCGTACTTCAAAACTCTTCCCCTCACGCACGCCGGGAACATTAAAAAACACCCAGGCAAGCGCGATGAGGGCGCGCGCTCGTCAGTAATGAGGTTTGCGGGGCCTGGGAAGTGGGAGGGGGGTGTAAGGGCGGGAACCCCTCTAGTAACATACTAGGTAGAGACGATGCTCTAATTAGACAAACTCTGAACTTGCTATTGGGTGTATATTATAGGGACAGAATAATTATAGTTGGATCACAATAGGAAGATACTTTTATTTGACAGACGTTTAATTTTATCACTAGAATTCACTTTCAATATAACCATATCTACCTCCTTCAGAAACTACGCCAAAATTTACATTCATTTTATCCATATCTATTTTTTCCGAAACCAAGCTGAAATTTACCTTCAATTTATCCAAATCTATTTTTTTTCCGAAACCAAGCCGAAATGTACCTTTAATTTTTCAATATTCATTTTTTTCAAATCAGGCCGAAATTGGCCTTCAATTGTTCAGTAAAATTTGTTTTTTTTCGAAACAACGCCGCAATATTAATACATCAACCTTGACCTTGTTTTTTTTAGAGAAAAATAATATTTCGTTTTGTTCTTATATACTGTATTTGTAAGTGTTTTAATATTTAGTCTTGCGTAGTATTGTGATTATAAATAAAATTCTGTTATCAAAATGATTAATCTTTAATGTTGTAT
Organism: Timema californicum; assembly: GCA_902141385.1. Lineage (NCBI taxonomy): Eukaryota > Metazoa > Arthropoda > Insecta > Phasmatodea > Timematidae > Timema > Timema californicum. The sequence continues at coordinate 67,889 of CABFOW010001258.1, read as the reverse complement.
ATATATCTATTCAAGATTATGTGTGCTTCTAAATAAGGTATAAAGCTTAAATTGGTTTTAATCATAGAGGAAATACTCTACAGAAATCGCAAACGCTAAAAAATGGCACAAAAGACTGTTTTAATTAAGCATTTTAATAAGTTTAGGTAAGATTTCACTTCAATATCAAATAGATATTAAATATAAGATCTCAACTTAAAATATAAAACTACATTAAAGGTTATTACATTACAGCAACTTTTTTTAAATAAATAAAGTAGGTAGCTTTTCTGCAAATAAATGTTTCTCAGGGAACATATAAAAATCTTTATTTAATTCGAGCACACATTTAAATACATATGTTATTATTATAAATAACTAAAAGGGAGCTAAAATTCTAGAGTAGCTATGGCCATAACCATATAAATTTTAATAGGCTAATGTAAATAAAATATAATGTTGTTCTGATTCGTTTGTGTGTGTGTTAAAGCTTTGAATACTAAAAGGTGACCTGGTGGTCTAGGGGTAAAGTGTCAGACTTCTATGCTGGCGGCCGAGGTTCAATCCCCGGTCCCGGCACAGATTTATCTGATTGCCAAACCCTTCCTTCACCTCTGACAAGACGTGTATTAATCAAAACTTGTGAATGTGAGGAATGCCAGGCCTCCACCGTGGTTCGGATTCCACGTTAAACTTTAGGTCCTCCATTTCATCTCACAATCACCCTACCATTACACATTAGCGTAAGTGCGTATAACCGGAACGGGTAATAAGACGCGGTGCTAATAATAATTTGAATACTAAAACTTTCTTGGCATAAGTACTCATTATAATATGAGGGTATTAATCCTGGACAAATTGGTTAAAAAATATTATATTTATTGTAAGCCTGACACCTTACGTCACTAGGGATTAGTAAGGTTGACTTTAGAGAAACAAGACTCGCACTTGCATGGAGGGAGAATGGAAAATTATTTAAAGGGAAAAAAACAGCCTCAGTAAACCCGACTGGGATAGAACCCCAATCTTCCCATAACTGGTAGTCTAGTCTACTGTGAGAGCGACGCCTTAGATCATTCGGTCACCTAAGCGGGTTTGGACCTAATTGATGTCTTGTTTTTTGTTTCCCATTGTTAGTTGACAGTATTAATCAACTCATTGTGATCTTATCAATTTTTTTTCTGTGAACCCGCATACGTTCGTATGTGTTCACAATGTACAAGGACACGCGTCGCTAATGTAATGCTTATATAATGAAGTTCCCGTTTCCATGGCAACCGGCGTTTGTCTCTGCCACTGGCACGTCAGGAAAATAGGAGAAAACACCGAACATGGCGCGTTTGTTATTACACTACAGCTTTGAACGAACTACTTCACATATGGATTAACTAATAATATGATTATCCTCTTCGCTAAGTGTTAGGAGCATGCGTAAAGCCTGTCTATCCTACTTTGTCAGTGACTAGGATGTTGGGTTTCGAATCCCGTACGGATCTTACAAAGGTGTTTTATTTCTCTAATTGTTTCCCCCCCCCCCTACTTCCAAATAAATGTCGTTATATTTTCTTTAAACTCTAACTTACTGTCGATATTAGTTGTCTCGGGGTAAGGTGCTTGCCTCAAGGACCCGATGTTCGTGGGTTCAAACCCAGTCGGGGTCAACGGGTTTTTTCTTGTGAGATAATAATCCGTAGCACAACTTCCTTCGGAGTGGAAGTAAAGCTCTCAGTTCCGTGTCTATTGTGGACATGTAAAAGAACCATGGAAGGTATGTGAAAATAGCTATCTAGTTAAAATGGGTAGGCTCTTTCGGTCCCGCTCATAGAATGTGTGCTGTTATAATCAGTTGGTTTGGAGAGTGTACTTTATATTATACTTCATATAAATGAAAATGAAAAATTCCATCTTCCTCCTAATCCATTCCTCATTAGTGTATGCGGATATCGTGGGCATAGTGCAAAGAACAAGTCTAAATTAAAAGTAGTTTTACAGTATCGAATGATTACATGTTAAAATCCTGTCAACCTAATTCCGCTAAACTAATTCCATACCCAACACACGCCAATAATTCTTTCAGGGGCACTGCATGCAAGTTTAAATATCAGGGGCAAAAACTGCATTTAATGTAAAATTCCAAATCCGTTGAATTTCATTCATACGTTTGTTTTATAAATACGCCTTTATAAATACAGATCTTTACCAAAATACTACTGGTTATATATGAATATAAAATTTTATGAACGAAAAATATTTTCCATTAGCATATATTGTTTGGAGTGGCCATTCAAAATAAAAATAAAACTCACCGATTAACGTAAATTCATTATTATCATCTGTTTCCAGCCTGTTTAATAAAATGTCTCCATCTTCCTCTCATCTTTCCACAATTCTTCCTTCTTTGTTTTTCTGCCATTATTTTCTTCCCAATCTCACACTTACTGACATATTTTACCAGCAACTATTTCTTGGTTTCCTTTATGGTGTTTTCCCTACATACTTAATCTGCACCATATTCCTTGAGACTACTTCCTTTTCCGTCCTAATTACATTACCATATCATCTCACACTTTGCTTCCTCTACTATTTTATATACTACCTCTACTACAAATCTTTCCCTGCCAACCTAATTCCTAATTCGGTTTATTAGGTGACAGCTAGCATGCTCCGAAAAAAAAATTGAATTTCCATTGCCTTCACTTTACTTGTCTCTCTTAATACTATAAATTATTCCACTATAAAGCCACTTGGCTGACTCACTCATTGAAATTAATGTTTACCCACTTCCAGATGAGCTAGAAACTTGAAACTTGGCAAACTTATAGTTTCTAGCCTGTAACCTACGGGAAAATTTCAAAAAGTTTAAAAAAAAAATGTTTAACTCTCAAAAATAAATTCAAAATGTCGGAGCAACTTTAATGTCGGTGCGGACCTTTCTTTGGAGGTATCTTGTGGCTAAACGGTAAGAGCTTTCAAAAAACTGCTCCGGAATTATATTAGTTTACATCCACTTGCAAAGAAAACTCACCGGGGATTTGGGGGCGGAACCCCCAACGAGCAAAGCGAGCTCAATCCCTATGGTTAAAGCATAATAAGGGACTCAAAAACTAGCTCAAAATGTCCTTTGGTGCCTAGAATATTTTCCCTTCGTTTTCGAGCAAAAAACCATATAAAAACACGTTTTCTTGTATAAATGTGCTTTAAAAGATCACATTTATTTAAAGTTGTGCATCATTACCCTTCATTTTTTCCCAATTTTTCTTAGTTAGGAAGAATCTGGTATGAACCATCCAATGAGATTTGTGAAATTCATCAAAAAACCACGTCATTATTTGATTAAAAAAAACATGAAATACATTTTCAAATTATATTTAAAAAATGTCTTATAAAGTTGTGCAAAGCTTCTCACCATCATTTGAACAAAATAAATAAAATAATAATCAAAATTTTAATATTTCAATAAATACCTATATTTTGAAATGGTTTGTTTTTTGCTGTTTGATCAAAAAGGAAGAGAGGAAAACGTCATCTCCAAAATATATTTCTATTTAGTTATTTGATCTTCCGCCACTTCACAAATTTAGTTGTTTAATCCGGAGACACCCTGTATAGCGATAGTAATTTGGTATCCAGTGTAAATATATTTAATTTCATCTTAATAAGAGAATTATCATACGAATTAGATTGTTAGTGCTTCAAAACCCGTGTAAAAATGTAATTTTTAAAAACAAAAGACTCTCCAATATGCGATAAAGCTCATATTAATAAATAAATCAGGGAACTAAATTATTATCACTAATATGTATCTATTAACGGAGCATTTAAAATAAACTTCAAGTTATTAGTTATGAGATTACGGAATATTAGATTAGTCTACCTTTCCTTAAACGTAGTATTCCATAGTTTTCAAAGGTTCTATGTAGCATTTGAACGGAGTGTACAGTATTGGATCATTTTTCTGAAATGTCCCTGAAAATGACCGCTGAAGGCAATCATTTATAGCCATGCAAAGCGAACAATGAGAGGTTTTGGAAACCATTCAAAATTGGAAATATAAAAGTCCTTAACATCCCAACCATAGTTTTATACGATACGTTGCCAAGGGGGCGGTAACTGGACAGATTTTTGCTTGCAAGGTGTTTTTTTTTAATGAACACTATATTACACAAAGTATGAGGAAAATTATGCCTATATATTTTTATCAAATGTATATAGTTATATAAAAGATAAAAATAATACTCATTTTTGATTGAAAACTTAAAAGAATAAACTTTTTAATCAGTTTTTGAAAATGTTTTTATTTTAACTTTGTGTTTGACAGTCTATGTATATCGGATTAGAAATGCTTCAGGAGTCGATGTTCGTAGGTTCCAGCCCAACTGGGGTTAACGTTTTTTTTTTTAATATACAAATCCATAGCATAACTTCCTTCGAGAGGGAAGTAAAGTCGTTGGTCCCATGTCAATTGATGCATGTAAAATAACCCTTGAAGTAGGTCAGAATAGTTTCTCGGCAGAATTGGTATCTTATTTCACTCTCTTCCATATATTATTGTTAGCACCACGTCTTACTACCCATTCGGGTTATACGCACTTACGCTAATGTGTAATGGTAGGGTGATTGTGAGATGAAATGGAGGACCTACAGTTTAACGTGGAATCCGAACCACGGTGGAGGCCTGCTATTCCCCACATTCACAAGATGTCTTGTCAGAGGTGAAGGAGGGGTTTGGTAATCAGATATATCTGTGCCCGGACCGAGGATTGAACCCCGGACCCTCAGCACAGAGGTCTGACACCTTACCCCTAGACCGCCAGGTCACCCTCTTCCATACACATTTTTTGTTTCTGATATAATCAATTGGTCCAGAAAGTGTACATTAAATTCCCTGAATAAAAAAAATTAAATGTCCTACACTAGCTATTATGTTATAATTCTTAACACGACGCCATTCTGACATATTTGTATGGCCAACATTTAAAACATTTTACTATATTATAGGTGTAATTGATAGTTATTGACATAAACTTTCAAATAACAACTGCCAATCACTTAATATATTGACTTATGAATATAAATACATATATTGTATTTCTTATATATTAAACAATGCTGGCGGCCGGGGTTCAATCCTCGGTCCCGGCACAGATTTATCTGATTACCAAACCCTTCCTTCATCTCTGACAAGACATCTTGTGAATGTGGGGAATGCCAGGCCTACCACCGTGGTTCGGATCCCACGTTAAACTGTAGGTCCTTCATTTCATCTCACAATCACCCTACCATTACACATTAGCGTAAGTGCATATAACCCGAAAGGGTAGTAAGACGCGGTGCTAATAATAATAATAATAATTATTATTATTATTATTATAATTTTATATTAAATATATAATTTATACTATATATTTTATGGTAAAATGAAGGGTTTGGACTAATCTACATTAATAAATTCACATGATCCGATCAGATAAAAAACGAGATACTTTAAACTGTAGCTCTTGCACTTCAATACTAATAAATATACAGTGACACTTTACAAACAATATAAATATTGCTAAAAATATTTAATTTTCAAATAAAACTCCTCTTGGTAACAGGAAGAGCTAGAAAATACCTACAAAATGAGAGTTCATATGACAAGTTCAAATAAAAAATATAGCTGTCATTTGGTCTTATATGGTAAACATATATAATACATATTCACATATATATGAATATAAAAATGATGTTTATATGCATATTTTAAATTCAGGAATCTCTGGCAATATTGATTGATAGAAGTGTCAGATACATCTATATATGGCTGAGTATTTTGTTCGGCAATACAAGTTTATAAAATCTGGGTTAAATATACGTGGTACCAAGAGTCGATATGGAAGTTAATTGGAAAAAAAACACCAAAAACAACTCTAAAAATATTTTTTTTTAAAAATAAAACCCCTCCTTCCATTTAAAATAAAGGGCTCGGATCTACTTACATAAAAAAATAGTACACAAGACCCCATCAGATTAAAAAAAATTTTTTTTTAATTGTCTCTATGGCACTTCAATAATACAAAATTGTCAGGTATACCATACAAACAATCAAAATAACTCTAAACATATAATTATTATTATTAGCACCGCGTCTTACTACTCGTTCGGGTTGTACGCACTTACGCTAATGTGTAGTGGTAGAGTGATTGTGAGATTAAATGGAGGAACTACAGTTTAACTTGGGATCCGAACCACGGTGGAGGCCTGGCATTCCCCACATTCACAGGATGTATTGTCAGAGGTGAAGGATGGGTTTGGCAATCAGATAAATCTGTGCCTGGGACCGAGGATTGAACCCCGGCCGCCAGCATAGAAGTCTGACACCTTAACCCTAGACCACCAGGTCACCCGACAAAATATAAATTTTTCATGTAAAAATCTCATAAGTAAAAGAAAGGGCTTGGAATAACTTACTTAAAAATATTTTACATTACACGATCGGATATAAAATATAAGTGTCACTGGCTCTTCTGCTGTCAACATATTATATATTTAAAATACATTGTATGGAAAATATATTATATGAAACATATATATAATATGTATATACATATATATTCGATTATTGGTTCGATTCTCGGTTGGGTGTACTGAGGGTAGTTAATCCAAAATGGTTTCTTTTTCTCCCTTCACGCAAATGGGGGTGCATATCCTCTATATATAACTCTCCTTATTTATAAAGCCATTAGCGTAAATAATACATAAACCCAAACGGTTAGAAAGACGTAGTGTTAAAAAAATAATATATGTATCCATTCTCTCGTATTCCTACGTTGCGCCCCGTTTTAAATAAGGTTATATCCTTATCCTACCAATGTAAAGTAGTCCTTTATTTGGATACTTAAAAGAAACATAGTTCCTCGCGTTTACATTTTATGAAAAATTGTTTTAGGTGATACCTGTGATCAATTATAATTTTAAAACTATCAGTATAAATATGAAATATTGTAGCCTAAGTTTTATTATTTAAAATGAAAAATAACATCTGGACACGGGAGTCGAACCTCGGACCTCTGGATTATTACGTCAATGTTCTAACCACTGAGCTATCCAATAACGGTCCCTTACCAAAGATAATTCTTCACTCATATTTTAAGGCAGTGTCTGTGATGGACGTGTGGAAATCGTCAGTTATAGTGTAAGGGTTCTCTCCCCCCTCACTGCTCCCTCAAACCTTCAAATAAGTCCACATCCCTGTTTCCACACACTATTTATTTGCCTGCCCGGCTGGCGCCAGTGCAGAAACAACCCAGACTTAGCCTTCGGGCCTCTGGGTACCCGAACTCGCCACTAACGGGTATAATTGATAATAAAATTTTACAACCCTATTGGTTCACAGCACAACAATAATTGTAAGTTATTTATTCTCACCATCAATATTTTCCACATCAGTACACACTCCAATAAAATGGTCTTATTTATACACAATAGCCAGTTCTTGATATTAACACAAAATATACAGTAGCCCCATTACTTCTTTGGTGCTGACTGACAGCTCACAGCTGACAGCTGACGGCTTTGAAAAGTTACCAGACCAAATTATGTATCCCTAGGCCGAACCAGATGATATGCAAAAACATGTGTTTAGCAGCTGTCACCTCTGACGGTCAAAATTTAGGTATATACTTCAATGTTGACTGTCAGAAGTCAGATTTGAACTGTCAGTCAGCACCAAAGAAGCCATGGGGCTACTGTACTTCATCTCATCCAAGGAAAAAAACGACAATCTTCCAATAATATCAACAACGTTTCTATGTGTTACAAAAACAAAAGAAATGTAATATTCACAGAGGTTTTAGTACTGCCAAGAAATTAATTATACTTGTTCTTTGTTAGTGTGTTAGACCACACCCAAGCGCAGGCATCATTGGTCGTTTCAATATATGTGCGATCATTTAAGATCACGATCCATCGGATAACTCGGCCACCTTCGACTCGGTAGTTGGCTCTATGCCGCCAATTTTGCAATTAAAATAATTGTACGAGTGCTCATATCATGATGGATTAAATAGACAAGATATTTATTATACTTGATGATGACGACTATAGCCGCATTTAAATGTCATATTATTTAGATCTAAAAATAAAGGGCATGAGATTATTCATAGATAACTCAGTGGTTAGCGTATATGCATACGAAGCCAAGAGTCTCGGGCTCGATTCCCATGTGTGGACCACAGTTATTAATTTGAGGATTATGATATTTGTATGCAGCTATAACCTTTATTATAAAAAAAAGCTTTGCTATTCAATCCATATATATAGATTTTACTAAAATCATTAACTGCCAATACGGTGACCTGGTGGTCTAGGGGTAAGGTGTTCTGTGTTGGGGGTCCGGGGTTCAATTCTCGGTTCCGGCACAGATTTATCTGATAGCCAAACCCTTACTTTACCTCTGACAAGACGTGTATTAATCACAAGTTGTGAATGTGTGGAATGCCAGGCCTCCACCGTGGTTCGGATTTCACGTTAAACTGTATGTCCTCCATTACATCTCACAATCACCCTACCATTACACATTAGCGTAAGGGCGTATAGCCTGGACGGGTAGTAAGACGCAGTGCTAATAATAATAATAATAATAATTAACTGCCGATACTTTACCTTATCAAGATAGTCCTCTATTTAGCGATATGCCTTGATCTACTTGAGCCACCCACCCCAATCAACAGCACATACTGTGTTACGTAATTAGTAAGCGTCCCCCAAGGATGAAAGAAGTTTGACACTGACATTCGTTATACTTATAAGTAATTTAAATCACTTGTTAAGGAAGATGTAACGTCATCGGGCATCGTTTTTAGCCATTTATAAAGCATCTCAAATTTTGTTTGGATGAATCTATTGGCCATATTTTGAACTGTCCTTAGTAAAAACTGATTTTAAAAAACTTGTCCGGTGATGATGATTTCAATTTCGTTTGTAAATTACCTTCGTCAATAGACAAAAGTGTGGATCGCTGTAGTAAGACTTACTGGTTAATTACTTACTCTATGGCCTTGGGCACTCGAAAGATCCATACACTCTGCCTTCATATATTTACTTTTTCACTCGATCCACGCTCATCCTCTTAACTTGCCCAAATCAACGTAAGACGCTTCTTTCACATTGACCTATTGGATTCCCTTTAAAATCGCATTCCTTCAGCACCCATTCATTACTGACTGTCCATACGAGTTTTTCCACATGAATTTCTTAGATATCTAATTCCCAACACATTAAAACTAATCTTATGTTTCTCCTGACAAACCCATTCTTCACATCCGTAAAACAATGTTTGCGTTAACACACATGCATACTTGCATCTTTGACTCTTTTGATACTAGTTCACATTGTAAAGTTCTTCCTGAAAGGCCCCTCGTTGGGTAGCCAAATTGAAGAATTCTTAGAATGACTTGTAAGATGAAGGCCCCACTGTTGGGTTCCAATTGAAGAAGTCCTTATCTTCCACCTCCGGCGATGTAATGACACTTAGTTGGGTGACAATGGTTGTAAAACTCGAAGAGATGACTTATAATTTTGATATTTGCCCCTGGATAGGTCAGCTTCTCGTCTCGACTAGATTATCATCTAAGGAAATTTTCACTGATACAATAAACATACCTTGATCACTTTTATATTGATTTATTGTTGGAACATATTCTTTTATATGTTGGTTGACCTGGTGGTCTAGGGGTAAGGTGTCAGACTTCTGTGCTGGGGTCCGAGGCTCAATCCTCGGTCCCGCCACAGATTTATCTGATAGCCACACGCTTCCTTCACCTCTGACAAGACATTGTGAATGTGGGGAATGCCAGGCCTCCACCGTGGTCCGGATTCCACGTTAATACTGTAGGTCCTCCATTTCATCTCACAATCACCCTACCATTACACATTAGCGTAAGTGCGTATAACCCGAACAGGTAGTAAAGACGCGATGCTAATAATAATAATAATGATAATAATAATTTAATATGTTAACACTTTAACCATTAGTAATTTCAGCTTATACAACTTATCCATTTCTAATAATAATAATAATAATAATAATAATAATAATAATAATCGACTTTAATGGCGAAGTTAAGGCTACCACCTTTTCTTACACTTAGCCAATACAATTAAAATGAAGTTTCAACAAAAATAATACATATAAAAACACACAATTTTTTTTATCAAAACTAGAGCTAAAATACACTAGGATCACGTAATATGAGAACGCGCGCGCACACACGCGCACACACACACACACACACACACAAGAAGGTGTGATTACGTCTCACACTCCTCAATCTCACGAATGAGCTTCTACACGCAGATGATTTGTCACTTTTCACTTGAGACCATTTAATTATAATTTCTTTACTTCGTTGGTTAGGTTATTCCATGAACGAGGAGCTGAAACAGTGAATGAATTTGAGTAATGATTGGAATTAGGGAGAGGAGTGAGTAAAGTTGAGCTTTGTTGTGATAGAGTGTTGAAATTATTATTAGAGTTTCTACATTAGTCACCGTACATACAGTAGCCCCGTGGCTTCTTTGGTGCTGACTGACAGCTCACAGCTGAATTCAGACAGTCTACATTTAGGTATAAACCTACATTTTGTCTATCATAAATGACAGCTGCTAAACACATGTTTTTGCAGATCATTTGGTTCGGCGTAGGGATACATAATTTGGGCTGGTAACTTTTCAAAACCCTCAGCTGTCAGTCAGCACCAAACAAGTAATGGGGCTACTGTACTTAAATAAATATGCGACAAGAGAAACAAGTCTTGTCACCTCACTGGTCACTGCGCGTCTGCCATCGGTTATTAATAAGATTTAGTTTCTTCTTCACGTATTTTTTCAAATTCTGATGACATGGTAGATTGCACCCGTGTGTCCTGACCAGCTCTACCTATCACATGAGTGTAGTTTAAATCCTAGCATTCCGGTTGGCTGGACAATGCAACCGCTCTGCGCCGAGGAAAAGGTGTATTTGTCTATGTTGTATCAGCTTTCCCCTTTGTTTCATCGTCCAACGCATTCAGTAAACCCATTTAATATAAAGGAAAAGTATTGTCTTCTAAACTGCCTGAAGGACTTGAATATTTTAAAATGTAAATGAATAGTTAAAATAATATTATAAAATAAAGAGATTTCTCGAATTTTAAATATGAAATGTAAATAAAATATTCAATAGTGCGGTCTCATCCTTTCTTTTCGAAACAACATGGTTCACAAGTTGGGACATTACAACATACCTCCAACTACTCTCCAAGGTGCAGAACATTCTGCCCCAATATACAAAATCATGTCTTGATCCGTCCTTATAAAAAACTGCCAACTTAGTTTTGGGGACATTTATATGAAGATCTAATTCTTCGTGCCCCCATTATTAATTTTCTTTGGTTTGTCCAAAATTACTTTTTCGCTCATGAACGATCTACCACACGACTCAACTCTAAACAGTCTCTGCATCTTGGTACTAAACCTTCGAAGGTCAACTATAATATATAATATATCTACCTTTTTTTGCAAAAACTAAATAAGTGTAGTATTTTTGTATGATATTGTAAAATTTATTCTATCTACTTTTAAAAATATATTGGAAGCAGCAATTGTATCCTATAAAAGTAAGAAAATTAAACAACTTCTGACATTCATTTTTAAAATAAAGGTTTTAATTTAAAAATATAGTTATTAAATCAGAATACAGGTAATTAAAATACTTAAGATCGCAAAAATTTAGGAAATTACTTTTAGGATTAAATTTTATATTCTCTATACACACGATATTTTTTACATGGCAATTATTTAAAATCCCTCCTATAACTTGGTTGTATATTAAAGAATGCTTCCCAAGGATCTTCAGGAGATATCTACTTTAACCGTGGTAAAATAAATTCTCTTCGAGGGAAATTTAATCCATTGCTAAGGCCGACCCCTAGCATCGGGACAAGTTTAGGAAGAATGGCGCTTAATTCTCGTCAACCGTTTTTTACTACAGAAGTACATGCGTTCTTCTACAATGGCTTTTCAAGTCCTTTCAATGAATTGTCAAGAACACTTCGTAAATAAAAATCATAACTGTTCAAAATAAAGCTTGACCAAAAAAACAACTGCAATTTATTCTCTAGTGGTTAGGAAATATTACCCGCACGGGTGGTCACACTGTTTAAAGTCTCTGTGATGCCATGGCATGTCAAGATAGGATTTCCCATGCTAATTAATTTATGTTATATTCAGAGAGTTTTTAAAGATAAAACGTTAAAACAAAAACTTTATATTCTTAGATAATTCTGAAATTAGTCATACAGTGTCGCAAAGTTGTTTTTTTATCTTGAAGTATTTTGTAAATCAGCTACAGCTAATGCTATTTGGCTTGTTCATGAAAATGGCCTGTTGGAGTCTTCTTGCCAGGATATTGGTTGAAAAATCCCGTGGTAACATATGTATATCTATAATAGGAAACAAGAAAAAGGTAATTTTGAAAAAAACAAGACAATATTTTCAAGGCGCTAATAGTAGAGCGCGTGTATAAGCTTGTCAGAGGAAGAGGCCAAGTGTTTTCGGCACGTAAACGAGATACCTCGCAGGGTGAGTGCTAACTTTCTTCCCCTCTGTTTCTATTTGATACATTCGGTGACCTGTCGGTCTAGGGGTAAGGTGTCAGACTTCTGTGCTGGCGGCCGGGGTTCAATCCTCGGTACCGACACAGATTTATCTGATTACCTGATTACCAAACCCTTCCTTCACCTCTGACAATACATCTTGTGAATGTGTGGAATGCCAGGCCTCTACCGTGGTTCGGATTCCTCGTTAAACTGTAGGTCCTCAATTTCATCTCACAATCACCCTACCATTACACATGAGCGTGAGTGCGTATAGCCCGAACGGGTAGTAAGACGTGGTGATAATAATAATAATAATAATATTTGATACATTGGTGTCTTAAGTGTGATAAAATGGCAAAATCGCTTTGAGATCACCAAGAAGACCACGTCACTAAGACCCCATCTCACTTCCAACTAACCGTGACATGTATTATTTTCGCAAGTTGGCAACTTTGAAATTAGGAAAAGGGAAACAGTTTTCTTATAAAATATATATTTGAAACAATCGCAAAATGCTTTCACAAGTCTATAGTCAAACTTTAAAAAAAAAATGAAAACTGTACTCCACCATCCGTCTTAAGCCTTCGCAAAGGTCTTCCCATTGGATATGACAGTCAATACCCAGAACAATGTTCTAGATTCTCCCATTCACGCTGCATGTTCTGCCCGTCGTAGGAGACTTGATTATCCAAACAATGTATGACTCGTCATAATGTGTTCAAACTACTCATAAATAATTTAAAAAAATATATATGAAATGTTAAGTTTCATGCTATAAAAATATATGGTGTTTATTTGTCTGTTTTTCTTTACAACTTGGTTCTTTTATCATCTCACATTATTTCGAACACGATCTCTCACATTTCTCTTTGAGATTCAAATATAAATCTCTTTTAAAGAATGATAGTATGCTACTTTACAAACTTCATTATCGATAGAAGTGGTTTTGATCCCATGTATATTATTATTATTATTAGCACCGCGTCTTACTACCCGTTCGGGTTATACGCACTTACGCTAATGTGTAATGGTAGGGTGATTGTGAGATGAAATGGAGGACCTACAGTTTAACGTGGAATCCGAACCACGGTGGAGGCCTGGCATTCCCCACATTCACAAGATGTCTTGTCAGAGGTGAAGGAAGGGTTTGGTAATCAGATAAATCTGTAACGAGACCGAGGATTGAACCCCGGCCGCTATCATAGAAGTCTGACACCTTACCCCTAGGCTGCCAGGTCACCGACCCCATGTATAGAGAAAGGCCTAATCGACCACATGAATCACATCTAACATAAACACACAGCATAGTCTGGTATTATTAAATTACAATATTTTAAATAAGTAAATGATCAAACTTTGCTAGAAATTAAAACCAGAACCCTTACTTCAGTAGACAAAGCCATAATATTATGAAGATATTTTAACAAAAGAGTTTTTGTTTCAAGGTACGAAAACTAACTTAAGCAAAGAAAAAACACCCGAATTTAAACACTCAAAACTAAAATTTCAAATCTATCACATTGAATTTTATTTTTTGTTATTATTATTATTAGTAGCACCGCGTCTTACTACCCGTTCGGGTTATACGCACTTACGCTCATGTGCAATGGTAGGGTGATTGTGAGATGAAATGGAGGACCTACAGTTTAACGTGGAATCCGAACCACGGTGGAGGCCTGGCATTCCCCACATTCACAAGATGTCTTGTCAGAGGTGAAGGAAGGGTTTGGTAATCAGATAAATCTTTGCCGGGACCGAGGATTGAACCCCGGACCCCCAGCACAGAAGTCCGACACCTCACCCCTAGACCGACAGGTCACCTTTGTTGTTGTTGTTTATCAACTTAAATCAAGCTTACCTTAGACCACTAGGTCACATTCTTAGGCTTGGTGAATCAAAGTTATATCATTGAATATAATTTGATGACCACCATTTATAACTAACTTAAAACGACTTGTTTTTTTACGATATTTGAGACCTCCTCACTGTAGCGAAAACAGCCCTTATACTCCTAGAATCTATTCTGGTAGAGTCAAGAATATTTATAGCCAGGAAGCTCTTACCATCAGTCGCAATACTAACTCTTGTTATTTGTTAGATGATAATATAAATTTTAAGAAATCTAGAAAGGAAACGTCGATGAATCACTTATTCTACTTCCCTGAACCGGTAATATAAAACACACCAGTTCCTTGCAGGTTTTTTTAATCCAGCTTACCGATTTTATATATTTAGAAGTTACGGCATCCGTTTCTGATAAGCTTCAATTAATACGGTCCAAGCTTTCCCTTCTGCTCGTAATGACAAATTAACATGAAACATTCAAGAGGAAACTAGAAAGGCATTTCTACCAAGATATAAAGGGTAAAATTTGCAAGTATAATATTTTAGAGTCGAGTACATGCATCAATACATTAATATTTCCTTCTTTACTTTCCCTTTAAACCACCCCCTCCCCTCCGTAACGAATAACGTTGAAAGGAAATTATAGTTTTGTGCTACCAGGAGATATACCTTTGAAAATGGCTCAAATATTTTTTTTAATTGATGGTGCTTTGCGTGTTATTCACCAACAATACAGGCTTGCTTACTTTACGGCATAAGGATCTCGAAAGTTCATTGCCGCACTTATTAAAGTACTCCACCTATCTATATCTTGAGCTAGTTCTATCCAGTCCAACTCATTACACCCTATCTCTTTCAGGTCTATTCTAATGTTATCCTCCCATCTGCATCTAGGTCTTCCCAATGGTCTCTTACCTTTGGGTTTGTCAATCAGTACCATTAATCGTAACAATGTATTGTGATGCGTACAGTTATGCATCTCATCAATATTTAAATTCCTCCACTCCCCAGTAGCCTCATCTTGTCTGGGCTACAAGCATTTAATTATAATATTGGGTAATGGATGAGAAAAGATGTATTTATTAAGGAATTTACTCGCATGTTTTTCTTAGAGATATAAGAGAATCTTAGAGAGAGAGAGAGAGAGAGAGAGAAAGAAAGAAAGAATATTCCATACGTCTGAACAAGGTTTGCATCACAACAAACCAGAATAGTTTAGTACACGTGCCCTTTGATTAGGCTCGTCTAGTAATAACAATTTAAGAGTATTTGAGAAAATAATTTACTGTCGGAAAATTTTTATTATCTATTGTAAAGCTTCGTTTTTAATTATTTATTAGATTTA
The DNA here is from genome assembly GCA_902141385.1 of Timema californicum. Classification (NCBI taxonomy): domain Eukaryota; kingdom Metazoa; phylum Arthropoda; class Insecta; order Phasmatodea; family Timematidae; genus Timema; species Timema californicum. The sequence continues at coordinate 52,103 of CABFOW010001258.1, read as the reverse complement.
ATGGAAAAAGTATGTTTAAATTTGATTCTATAAAATTCATTTGAATGAATATTTGCTTTATCAAAGGAAACTAGAATGAGGTGATATATTCTTATTAATTTAAATTAAATCAAGCGTTAAACTTTGATCTAATTAACTTAAGAATGCAAAAAAATCTTAGAAGTATTATGGTGAACCTAAGCATCATAATTTCCCACCAGTCTTAGCGCTATATACATATGTTGAAATAAATACATTTAAAGAATAATTAGTAACAAATTTAATTAGATTGTGTATGTCACGTAATACCCCCTTACCGGAAACAACATGTTCCCACTGTAAGAATTTTAGTTTTTTTTTAGTCACAATATTTTTACTAAAACATAAGATAAACGCGTGAAAATATTTTCAAGTCTGTAAGAAACCACGATATTGTCAGTATAATATTTTTAATCCAAACAAATATCATTCATGGATATTTTGGAAATTTAGTGTTTGGTTTTCAAATAATGTATCTGAGAATAGTTGTATGTGTACGGACATTAGTCCAAGAATAAAGTAGTATCAACCGAGGACAAGATGGTAGTATATAAAAGTGTGTTGACGCCAACATTGTGTTATGGATGTGAAGCGTGGGTTTGTCAGGACAAACACAAGAAGAGCAAGGCGAATGTGGCCCGAAAGAGATATCTAAGAAATGTTTGTGGGAAAACTCTTATGGACAGAGTCAGTGATGAATGGGTGCTGAAGGAGTGAGGTTTGAAAAGGAATCCAAAAGGTCAATGTGAAAGAAGCGTGATATGTTGGTTTGAGCATATTGAGAGGATGAGAGTGGATCGAGTGACGCAGCAAATATATGAAGGTAGAGTGTGTGGATCTAAAGGAAGGAGTAGGCCATGTCCAATGTGGCTAAATGATGTAGACATATGTGTGAGGGATATGAACATTAAAGAGTTTTAAGAATAAAAATGCATGTGTGACTCTGTTTATGGATGTTGTTGAAGAGAAGGGAATATTCAAGGATAGAGAATTGTGGAGAATGTCAGTGAGGATGGATTAAAAACGGAGTTGTTGTTTTTTGAGCTATATACAGTGTCTCTTGCTTACTCCATAAGGGAACGGCGTGATTATGTATGTATGTATGTATGTATGTACGTATATATGTATGTATGTATGTATGTATGTATATAATGTAATGTATATAATGTATGTAATGAATATAATGTATATAATATATGTAATGTATGTATGTGTGTATATAATATATGTAATATATGAATCCAATGAACTTGATACTCCATGTAAGAATAGTTAGTAATAATGTTGAAAGCTTTTATTTTCAGGTAAATATCAAAATGCCTTTTGTAATGTAGTTATGTTTTGAAATTAATAAAAACTTTCAAAATTATTTTCGTTTGAGCCAAACCATTATCAAAATCAATCAACTAATTTTGTGAGGTTTGAAAAGTTTAAAAATAAAATTAATCTTTTGAGTTAATAAAGCGAATACAAATTTTGATTCTCTTTCATTAAGAAAAATATAATTCTATTAAGAATTAAAATGTAATAAAAGAATCATGAAAATTATAAATGGACTATATTAAGATAATTACATACGTAGGAAAAGTGGCATGCAAATTACTGGTGGGTGTATGTACAGTCACCGACAATAATTTTGTTTCAATCCAACCACTCTTTCTATTGGAAAAAAACCTTTTGTAATCGAGGTTTTTGGGTAAAGTTTGAAAATGTAACAACAAGAAAAAAAAAGGTTACCTGGTGGTCTAGGGATAAGATGTCGGACTTTTGTGCTGGGGGTCCGGGGTTAAATCCTCGGTCCCGGCACAGATTTATCTGATGGCCAAACAAGACGTGTATTAATCACAGCTTGTGAATGTGGGGAATGCCAGGCCTCCACCGTGGTTCGGATTCCACATTAAACTGTAGGTCTTCCATTTCATCTCACAATCACTCTACCGTTACACATTAGCGTAAGTGCGTATAGCCCGAACGGGTAGTAAGACGGGGTGCTAGTAATAATAATAATAATAATAATAATACATGCCAATATCATCTTAGTCTTGCTTCCTCTACTACTATTGAAACTAATTTTTTTCAAGCGCTGATACACCCCTGTTACGTGTGTCGGGAGTGCAGACACTGCTGAGAGAATGTGACCGGTCCACGCGTTACAATGTCCCAGTGTGAAAAGCTTGATTCACTCTAATGTATCTTATCACAAGAGACAAGTGACTGCCACTACAGTGAAAACAACCCAGGTTTGTTAATAAAAGCTTTCTAGTGTTGGCTGACTAACGTTGGGTTTACCTGCACAAGTATCGATATTTAAAAAAAAACATGGTTGAAAGAGAAGTTGTCCTCATTGATGTAGCTCTTGTAGCCAGTTCCGAAACATTAACTCGGTCTGTAGAAGGTCTGTCTCCTGTACTATGGGTCCAGGGTACGATTTCCAGCATGACCGAAAAATCATATCATCGGTAAAATGTGGGATTATCCTTTGACAGTGATGAATTAACTGCCGGGAGCTGGTTGTTGTGTCTGTTGTAGATTTAAGTTAGTTTGTAAGTCTTGTGATGATACAATCAGTCGGTTCATAAAGTACACGTTAAGGAGGCGACCATCCGCTGTGATCTTTTAGACACCGGCAATTTGCTCCGCGACCAAGGAAGCAACCGACCATTTGATTTATAATTTTTCTAAATGGATTTGTCTAGGTGGCCAACTGGTCCAACTGTGCGCCACTCGCTATCCCAGTGGTAACCGCGGCCAGATAGTCTCTGGAGTCAAGTGCACGCTGTTCCATTTTCGCTGGTCGCGGGTAGCGTGGCTGATCACACGGTGGCCCTAAATACCTCAAATAAATGAAAATAATTTTTTATAGCCAAAATAATAATCGAGGAATCACTACAATATAAAGCCACATGGCTGACTCATTCATTGAAATTAATGTTTACCTACTTCCGGATGAGCTAGAAACTTGAAATATATCAAAATTATACTTTCTAGCTTGTAACCGACGGGAAAAATTCAAAAAGTTAAAAAAAAATTTTTTAACCCTTGAAAGAAATTCAAAATGGTGGAGCAGCTTTAAAGTCAGTGTGGACCTTTCTTTGGAAGCCTCTTGTGGCTAAACGGTAAGACCTATTTTTTAAAAAAAAGATGGCACCAGAGCTAGATTTTTTTATTTAAAGTAAATTTTGCACATTTTCCACGGATTTTTAAATTTCTGACACATTTATGGGACAGCTAGAATCATAAAATTGTAAAAATGAATAAACGTTCAAAACAATGCTGGAATGGCATTAGTTTACACTCATTGGGGGCTTGGGGGCGGAGCCCACAAGAAGCACAGCTAATTAAAGAATATTAAAGGAAACTAGACCACCATAAATGGTTGGATTAGCATAATAAATGGTTAGACAAAATAAACACCTTAGGGTGTTAAGATAACCTACATTCACGGGAATTAAGTTGGGAAGGATCTTGATACGTTCAGAAATCAGGCACATTTACTGTTATCCTAATATATTTATGTTTGCTATTTTCAGATTTCTCATCATGAAACAATAGATATTCCTCTTGAGAAGCACTTAGCACTTCAAGTGTACCTGACAACCCCCTCCCTCTTCTATATCAATATTCTCTTATTCTGGCTAGAGACGAACCCCTCAGCTCAGAGATTCCACGCTTCCCTCAATTCCGCGTAAAGAATTCTTGGTTTTAGTAAATTGGGTCTAGAAAGTTCCTTTACATTCTTTTCATCTTCCTTTCCACTGTCCTTGAAATCGAGAACGACTTTCAGCCCTTTCTCTTGTAATCTATATCAGTCAAGTCGAGATGTAGGCTTTCTTGTAATCTCTATCAGTCAAGTCGAGATGTTGATCTTGTCTCTGGTTCTTATTTTCTTTGCAATAGTGTATCATAGACCATAGACCAGAGACCTGAGGTATTCAACCAGAAGCATGCGAATAAATCTTGGGTTTACATAAAATTTAATGTATATTTATTTCTCATTTAATACATTATTTTTGGCGCAATTTATTTTATTTATTTTAGATGTACAGTAGATCAAAAACTATTTATAGCTTGCAATATTCAAATAACCACTTTTAGGATACAGAGTTGAAGAAAAACTATATCTGAAATGAAGGTTTAAATAACACTGTCATAAACCAGTGTCCTAAAAGTGAACAAGTCACGTACTATTTTCGAGGCTATGGCCTAACTAACGTAATCCTTTCCGCTCTTCATAAGAAATAGGACATAAATCTATGACGTCATGAAAACTATAAATAGTCTCTTCAAATTTAGATAAAGTTTTAATGCTATTATATAATCATGCGCATCTGAGCTACATTATACGTATCTAATTAGTGTAAAGATTAGCCAGTACTAATGTACTGTTGTCCAGGGGACGTCCGAATGTACTAATCGTACATCCTTTCCGTGGAGGCTCTTTCCATGTCCCGATGAGATGAGGGGATGGTGATAGTGAGTATATTGGTGATAGTGAGTATGATGGTGATAGAGAGTATGAGGGTGTGGAACCAGAGGAAACAATTAAACCTAATTTAATCCCAACAAACCCAACCCTGGTGACAGTTAGGGTAACTCATCTTTCGGGAAAATTACACAAGGTACTGGCTGGAGATTGAACCCGGGAACTCTAATCTCGTAGCCAGGTTCACTGACCCCTATACCTTAGGTCCGGTTAGCTTTAGCGCTAAGCATTTTTTTATTTTGTGTATATAATAGGCAATTTAAGAAAAGACTGAACATATCAACACACGACTTATATAATTCCTTAAATATAGAAGAGAGACAACCATATGTCAATTCATCACCTTGGCAGGGATTTGAACCCAGGACCCTTAGCTCAACAGGCAGACACGACAATCAACTGAGCTAAGGTGTAGGACTAATACAAAGGTAAAAACATAATCTGTGACTAGGAGAAAGAAAGTCTTATAAAATCTATGAAATCACGTGGAACTGAGAAAGAACGGACGTTTTTGTGTCAGGAAAAAATCGATAAAACACAGGGATTTTTTTGTTGCAAAATCTAGTAAAAATACTCTAATATTTGTTAATTTTAAAAATAGTAGGCCTTTGTACAAACTAAAAAGTTAACTGAAGACCTAACCACTAAACAAGGGCTGTGAAGTGACAGAAGATGTATTACCCCATTAATTTTAAATAATCCTATTCTAAACATAATTTACTTAACTTCACAATAGTTTGACGAAAAATAAAATTTTACTATCCTTTTATTTAATATAAACTGCCTGGAAATATGGTAATTCCTTCTGGAAAATCTAAAACATAATAAAAAAAATTGTAGTAAGAAAAATAGTGGTAATCCTGTCACGTCAAAATCTTTTGTTAATTATTTTGTCATACGTATTAATATTATCAAAAAATATTTTATGACAAGAAAACATATTGATACGTTACGTACAACTTATTTTTTATTTTATTCTTTTAACCCTACGTCTTACTACCCATTCGGGTTATACGCTTTAAGTACTAATTACGCTAATGGATTAGGAATCGGGAAGGTTGAATTAAAGGAAGTGAACCTACATTTGCGTGGAGGGAGAGTGGAAAACTATTTAGGAAAAACCACCCCCAGTTCACCCGACCGAGATTCGAACCTCGATCTCCCCGTCCTCGGCAGTCTGGCTCAACACGACAAGAGCGTTAGCCAACTACGCCACCGAGGCGGGTTACAACTTAAAATGCTTCACGAATATCATTTTTTTTTTGTTACCATTCACGCTCTCTTTATCTCACATAGAGTTTAGTCGTTTCTTGCCCCCTTCCCCTCTCACTTCATCGTACAAGCTGCTGGAGACGTCTCTTACCGAGGAAGACACCGCAGATATTGATGTAAGATAGAACACACCTACTCCCCAACCGTTCATCAAGTAGCTATCAACGCGTTATCTTCGATTCTGCGAACATACGCGAAAAAAGTTCAAGCATTATGTAACGATTCATAGTTACATTTTTTTTTTAAATTCGTTCGAAAAAAAACCAAGGTTATTATTTTTTAAATTATTATTATTATTATTATTATTATTATTATTATTATTATTATTANGGATAAGTGATTTTATAATTTATGGACATTATTATTATTATTATTATTAGCACCGCGTCTTACTACCCGTTCGGGTTATACGCACTTACGCTAAGTGTAATGGTAGGGTGATTGTGAGATGAAATGGAGGACCTACAGTTTAACGTGGAATCCGAACCACGGTGGAGGCCTGGCATTCCCACATTCACAAGATGTCTTGTCAGAGGTGAAGATTTATTATTGGTTCACATTGTGATACTTCCCATAGTTTATGAGTTAGAGCACTGGACAGGATAAAAAGTAGTATTTTATGGTCGTCACTTTTTTATTTTCGATATGGCCGTAATCTTAGATATTATTTCTGTTTTCAAATTCCCTTTTTTCTCAGATAATTCAAAGCCTACATAGATGAATAAGGTATCAGTGGAGAGGAGCTTTTACCGACCTCTGACATAGCATACTCAGTTTACGTTAAAACACATTGTTTGTTTAAAATTTAAGTTAAAAATCTAGCTATTTTTGTATCAATTACCGAAAATAGACTCTCTTTGCTATTTTGTGTATACAATTCACTGAGTATTTAATTTCAACAACCCTACCAAATACTAAATCTTTTTTTTTGGGGGGGGGAGAGGGTGGGAAAGGTTAAATGTGCGAAAGTTTGGCAAAGGTTTACTGGTATATAATTTAACCAACTATGTATATGAACCTTTAAAAGCTGATCCCATGAAAATCCAAAAATCATAAGCAAAGGAAAAGGTAAAAAAAAAAGGAGTGTTTTATAGTCTCTATCTTGAAACAAAATGGTGGACGTAATTTGTAATCAGACTATGTTAACCGGACGCATAAGTTATATCCACGTCCATGCAAGATTTCAGCAGAACAGTTGGGACAATTGTTTGCGTGTGATTGAGCATCAAGCAAATAAACCAAATGTTGATATCTCATTTTTATATAATTAGTAGAGTGAAAGTAAAAAAAAAAAATAGGTTCACCTACGATACAGTAGTCCCATGGCTTCTTTGGTGCTGAGTGACAGCTGACGGCTTTGAAAAGCTACCAGACCAAATTATGTATCCTTACGCTGAACCCTATGATCTGCAAAAACATGTGTTTAGCACTTACACTAATGTGTAATGGTAGGGTGATTGTGAGATGAAATGGAGGACCTACAGTTTAACGTGGAATCCGAACCACGGTGGTAGGCCTGGCATTCCACACATTCACAAGTTGTGATTAATGCACGTCTTGTCAGAGGTGAAGGAAGGGTTTGGCAATCAGATAAATCTGTGCCGGGACCGAGGATTGAAACCCGGACTCCATTACAGAAGTCCAACACCTTACCTCTAGACAGCCTGGTCACCAAGTGTCAAATTTAACGGGTTTTTTTTGCACCCCCATTTGGTGTCATCAACTCCAATTTTATTACGTGGGACACTTTTCTTATCACCCCCTCTAAACTGTATAGTTTTATTTTTAAACTGGAGATCTGCATTAGGTGATGAAGGATGAACCTGAATTTTCAGTGGAAGATCATTTGTGCTTCAAGCCAAATGTACCGGGTTTGAATCACATGTCAAAAAGTCAGTTTTATAATATTTAGTTATATATGTGTTTGAGAGTAAAATAAGTCTTAACGTTTAGCAACTAGAATAATATAAGTGGGTAAGTATTTTATAAAATATATTTCTATTAACTTAGACATTCATGCCCATTATGTTTGTTGTTACTTTGGCAATAAGATAGCAAATATGTAGCAATGGAATATAATAGGCCTACACTCTATTTTTCATAAAAAAAATTTTTTAGAAATTAATACAAATATAATTTTTCTAATAGTTTTCTTTTATTTGTTAATATCTATTAAAAGTCACACCTCTAGATCCCATGATTTGACATATGAATAAACAAAAGTATATATAGTCCCTTTTCTAGCTGTCAAACGTGTGACTTCCTTTTATAACTAGACTATTTGGCAAATGATCAAATTTTATTGTTCATTTATAGTAGATAAGTTTCTCTCCGACTGTTGAAATTATATTATAATTCATTCTATACTCATCTACTTAGCAAATATTCGATTACTATGTCAAGAGATGTATTATTATTATTATTAGCACCGCGTCTTACTACCCGTTCGGGTTATACGCACTTACGCTAATGTGTAATGGTAGGATGATTGTGAGATGAAATGGAGGACCTACAGTTTAACGTGGGATCCGAACCACGGTGGAGGCCTGGCATTCCCCACATTCACAAGATGTCTTGTCAGAGGTGAAGGAAGGGTTTGGTAATCAGATAAATCTTTGCCGGGACCGAGGATTGAACCCCGGACGCCAGCACATAAGTCTGACACCTTACCCCTAGACCACCAGGTCACCTTCGTCAAGAGATGTAAATCTACTTCGATTGCTAAAGTATCCAACAATCTTTAAATGGTTTGTAAATACATATTTTTTAAGTAAATGTACAACTCTCACTAGAAGTAAAATTTACAGTTACTAAAGTTAGTAATTTCATTTGAGCTTATATTTGTACTGTGTTTTTACTTCTATGCTATCATACAGGTAGAGAAAGTATTATGATCGTCAAAAAAAAATAGAACTCGAGATTTTGATGAATGTCGACGTTTCATCACCCCCCCGAATCCAAAAAAGTGGTTTTTGAATTTCTGTATGTCTGTCTGTACCTTGGGCTATAATATTTTACCGATCGGGTTTAAACTTGGTATCTTGGGCTTTCATAGTGTTTCCCAAATTACTTATCATTTCATATATGTAGATCTATTTATAATAAACATCTCTTGAAATATATTTCTATATAACCATTATTTTTCAAGCTATATTCAAATATACATATATATATATATTTTAACTTTTCCAACACTTAGGGTAAAGTATTACGAACGTCCAAAAAAAATCTAACCCAAGATGCTGTTTGTCTGTGTGTCTGTCCAACCCTAAAATAAAAAGCAGTTTACTAAAGGTGAAAAGAGAAAAATTCTTTCTTTTTCAAAATTGGTGGTAGCTATTTTGATTAAAATTCATATCTAGGCATTGATTAAGATTATAAACAGAATGACTATTTTCATTTTCTCATGAAAATTACTTTTAATATACTTTACAGTAGCGGAAATTTCCAGATCTCCGCAATTATTTGAGATACTAAATAACTTATCATTGTAAAATTGTAGTACTATTAAAACTAACTAACTTTTATTTGATTTTTTTAAATAAAACCAATAGTTTCTTATATATTGGCAAATATATTAATACAATTTTGTGAACATTAGTTGTAAAGAGATACCACCTAAGTTTAACGCAATAATTCTCCAATGCCATAGAGTAAGAAAAAAAGTAAGTCTCTCTAAAAGTTGTTCTTTTTGCTTTAACCTCTTAGGGGAAATGTTTGCACAGCATTGATCTATCTGTATTATTTTAAAGCCAATATTTACCTATTTTATTGGTCAACATTTATAAACGAGGAATTTATTAGCAATGCTATAACCATTAGATGTAAAACCTCTAATAAAATGTCGAGAATTTTAACCGGAATTCGAAATTTTAATACGAAGTTTTGATCCTTGTAGACCAATATCGATTTTTTTTATTGGGCCAAATATAAAAATTAGGACTTTAATTCTTTAGAAATAAAATTATAAAATATAAAAGCGGAAATCAAAAACAGGTTTAACGTAAGTCTAGAGTAATTTGTGTTCAGGTTTGCTAGTGCATATTATTTCGATTCACAATATAATATTAAGAGTTTTGAGTAAATATTTCAATTTTTTAACAATGTAGCGAGAAAGTCATTGAGGGGGACTCCATACCATTTATTTAACTAAACATCTGTTTGTACAAGTTCAAACACATATTTTACTCCCTTTCACAAAAAACAAAAGCAACAAACTAATTTTTCATTACTATTTGTAATCAAAAAACGATCGTTTGTAGCGCTGCTATTTCCTCTTTTACAAAGCGCATCGTTCTTTTGTAGAGTGTTGTCAACCCCTCATAATACTTTATTTTGAGTCTATTAACGGTCAAATTGACTTGTATGAACACGTGATTTCAAACTTTGCCAAGTGATGAAAATGTGAAATCTAAATTATTCTCTTTGAAGCTTTAATTTCGCAACCACAAAAAAAAAACTGAATCAAACCGCATTTTAAACCAAATAGATTGACATATGATCAGTGAGGGTCATTTTTAACCAAGATATTTGAGAATCAGCTATATTTGGAACAACTGCCCCCTTACATTTTAGCTATTTATGGGTTCCCTTTTGGGTTTCACGCTAATTATGATTTAGATTCACATCATCAACAAACCATCGCAGTTTACGTGAAATGTTATGATTAGTCAGTGAAATGTCAACGATATTTGATCGTCATGCTTTCGAAAAATCAGTGACATTTGAGTGATATGTCGGGGCGATTTTATTACCATGTTATCGACTGATAAGCGACATTACAGTGATATTTCAGAGCGATTTTTTTAACGGGCTATCAACTGATCAGCGACAATCTTTGAATGATATGTCAGCAGGCTTTATCATGCAATCCACTATTAGCGATACTATAGTATTTGAGCGATGTGTGATCACGAATTGACCATTACTGCTGTCAACTAGCTTGTGACATTGAAGTAATATTTTATATATGTGCTTGTTATATTTGAATGATATGCCAGGGAAATTCAGTAATGTCAGCAATTTTACAGCGACATTTTAGATACATGTTCGTTAAGAGCTGAGCGATATATTGGAGGGATTTAATTGATATCTTAGAACTTTTTCAGATAAGTTTCCGTCCTATTATTAAACTTAAATATCCTGACATATAGTTTGTAAGCTGTTAAATACATTCATAATCGGACTAAGAGGTTTTTAGACTCTTATCAACAATTATTAATACTGAATGACATGTTATGCCCCGTTATAACACATACAAAACTAAACTAATAGATTCCATATCAATAAACATTATATATAAAATGGACAAACCATTTTATACACGTGAAAATTTCTTAAATTAATATTAAATCAAGATTTTATTAAAACAATTTATTTTTACGTGTGAAAATGATAAAAAAATTCTAAATATATATGAGTATTATATATTTAAAAAAATATAATCCTTATCTACCGTGTTATAAATTATTTAGTTAGTTTGAAGTTATCAATTCTCAAATATGAGAAGTAAAAATAAATTGTAATATATATTTTGAAAATATTTGAATGATTTTGTTTAATTTCTCCAATACGCTATAGTAACTAGCTACCATGTGAAAATAATGTTTTAGTGGTAATAATTAATATAAAGACGCAAATTTTTACTGACTCTAATAATTAAATTTGTACACAAGCCAATAGTGTAGGTAAGACATGGCGATACAAAAAATATTACTTAAGTGTTCAAAAGTGAACACACTTTTTAATATATTTCAGAATATCCCATTTCATTTTAAATATACAATTTTAGTTTGGCGCCATTTCTTACCACCCGTTTGGATTATACGCTTATGTACTAATTACGCTGATGGTTTTAGGGATTAGAAAGGTTATATTTAAAGGAAATGTACTCACATTCGCGTGGAGGTAGAGGGTCAAACTATTTTGAAAAAATCCTCGGTACACTCGACCGAGACTCGAACCTCGATCTATACGTAATCGTCTGTTTAGTCTAATGTTATAGAAGCGCCTTAGACCATCCGGCCACCGAAGTGGGTCCTGTTGTAATTATTAATATTTATCTATTTTTTATAAGTAGTTAAAAAGTACGTCCACTTTATCAGTTTATATATTTTTTTAAATATTTTAAGCATGGCACAATATGCTCACATTCAACTTATGTTCTATTCAAGTACTTGTGTCGCTCAAATGTCGGTGCAAAAAAGATATAAATAATATAATTGGTCTTAATATGTGACCTTGTAAACACGCATCTACCTATAATACAAATATAAAAAAAACACTAATAGTTTTCCCACAAAATAAGAAAAAAAAACTAGAAAAATAGGTTAATATCTAACAAACGTTGTTAACAATTATCTAGCATGCGAGATTACAATTTATCATTAAAAAAATATCCCTTGACACTATTTTAAAATTATATTTTTCTTATGAAATTTTATTTTACTATCACTTAAATCACAATTATGAAAATTCTATATTTATTTCGTATTATTATTATCATACTGCAGAAAAAAAGTGTATATTTGACTAGGACATGTAATTATTTCTAATAATTGTTATTATTGTTATTATTATTATTATTATTATTATTACTGTGTTCTTCAGCAAGAGATAAATAGTAAAAATGTATATAAAATAATGTTTATAACAACACGACATAGAAACAAGTTAGGAAAGAGCACTAAACATGAGAACTAGGCACTAGATATTTCAATCTCTTTCTAACCAGAGTACAGATAAACAAAACATTTAGGCTGCATCCGTGTTCGAACTACAGGCCTTCCTCAAAAAATTGTCCACTGAATAACAAATACGAGTATTTATGGTCACGCCCCAAAAAATATATCCAATATTTATTTTTTAATTGTGTTTTGAAATATTTTAATAAAACAATGGGATGGATTCATTCCACAAAACATTTGTTGAAAAAAAGTAGTAAAAAAAATATCTAAAACATATTGGTGCTATTTTTAGTAGAGGATGGTTACATTATACTAATTATACTACTAGAGTGAAATTGGGAGATCTATTTTTTTTTACCAAACCCTTCCTTCACCTCTGACAAGACATCTTGTGAATGTGAGGAATGCCTAGGCCTCCACCGTGGTTCGGATTCCACATTAAAATGTAGGTCCTCCATTTCATCTCACAATCACCCTACCATTACACATTAGTGTGAGCGCGTATAACCCGAACGGGTAGTAAGACGTGGGGCTAATAATAATAATAATAATAATTTTTTTAGAACAATTAATAACGTATTTTATGGCGTAATCTCACCTGGCATTGACCGCTAGGTTAGCGTCGACTACAGGGAACTAACACAAGAGGAACTACTCGGAACTATGTGCTACCTCACCGACAACCCATGACACACTGACGGGTAGAGAGAGCGTAGTCATCATCCTCGACGGCGGCCGCACGGGTAGTCCCTATGGCGCCGTCACCATAGCAACCACGCACAACAGTGGTCCTGGGCCGCTGTACATGTCTATTCGCCAGCTCCCATTAGGCGGCCCAGGGCTACCTACAGCCCTCAGCCCTGCAATCTGCAATGAGAAGGCCGTTTTTTTTTTCTCAAGGGTCTCTGTCTTCCTCAGACTGATACTGAAAACATACGTATTTTAAGATGAGAGCCAGGGTGACCTGGCGGTTTAGGGGTAGGGTGTCGGACTTCTGCGCTGGAGGTCCGGGGTTCAATCCGTCCTTCACCTCTGAAAAGACGTGTATTAATCACAACTTGTGACTGTGAGGAATGCCAGGCCTCCGCCGTGGTTCGGATCCCACGTTAAACTGTAGGTCCTCTATTTCGTCACACAATCACCCTACTATTACACATTAGCGTTAGTGCGTACAACCCGAACGGGTATTAAGACGTGGTGCTAATAATAATAAGATGAGAACCAGCATTTAGGTGGCCGCATGGTCTAATACGCTGATCTTACAATGGACTAAACTGCTCATGATGGGTAGATTGAGGTTCATATCTCGGTTGGGTATATTGAGGGTGATTTTTGTTTATATATAAAATTGATTTTCTGATCTCCCTCCACGCAAATATGGCTACACTTACTCCAAATATAACCTTTCCTATCTCTAAAACCATTAGCGTAACTATCATATAAACGTATAACCCTAACGGGTAGTAAGACGTGATGATAAAATACAAATTAGATCAACGTCAGGCTCGTGAACTAATACGGCGCTCTTATAATAAGATTGAAGATTGGGACTCTTATTCCAGATGGAGGTACTGAAGTTTAGGGGCGTCGTGCTACGGGGGAGGGGGTTTAAACCCCTCTCCCACCCCAACGTTGGGAAAAAGCTTTAAATTTGAGCATTTTGGGAAGAGTCAATATCTTGAAATTTTAGAATTACTCTGTAGCCTAATACTTTCGATTATGTAAGTTTATTTTTAGCACCACATCTTATCACCTGTTTGGGTTATATGTTTATGTACTAGCTACGCTAATGGTCTTAGGGATTACGAAGGTTATATTTGAGAGAAAATGTACCCCCATCTGTATGGAGGGAGAGTAGAAAAACATTTCTAAAAAAACCCACCCTCAGTACACCCGACTGAGATTCGAACCTTGATCTCCTCGTCATCGGCAGTCTAGTCCAACACGAGATAAGTGCGTTTGAGCATTCATCCACCAAAGCTGGTTTATTACGAAAGTTTTTTTACCGCAGACATATAAAGACGAATTTTAAATCTCCCAACTGTCAATACCTACTCTTCAAAAGTTTCCAACTTGATAACCCATCAAATAATGAAAGGAGAAAGTTATCTATACAATCTACTAAAAAATATAAGTTAATCGAGTAAGCTTATCACTACCTACTAGTTTTAAAGCTACAACTAGTCTACTTGCCAACTAGAGACTATGAAATATTAGTTATATTCATAGTGATTTAGTAAGGAGAATTATAAAAATTATTATTCAAAGAAACGCCTAATAAACAATAACAAAAGGATCTAATTAAAATGAAAAGATAAAGTGATATGAAATATTAGGTAAAAGTTCAAGATGGCATGAAATTTAATTAGCAAAAAAACATATTGAATTTTTAAGAAAAGAATCTTTAGAAAATTAAATTAAATATCTGTATTTCATTTAATTTTCTAAAGGTTCTTTTCTTAAAACCTCAATATGTTTTTTGTTAATTAAATTTCATGCTGTCTTTAACTTTTAGATTATATTTCATATCACTTATTATCTTTTAATTTTAATTAGATCCTTTTGTTATTGTTTATTAGGCGTTTCTTTGAATAATTATTAGAGACTAGTAGCCTAAAGAAAATTCGATAATGTTTTAAGTTGATCACTTGATAGAGATAGATCTCTTACGAGCCACGACTTGTTATTTTTTCTAATCGCATTAAAGGTTATTGTGAAAACATATAACATTTTTAAATTAAAAAATACATTATTAACAAATAACTTTAAGAATACTGTTGCCTAAAACCCAAGTTATAGGCCCAATCATCGCTTCAAATACAATTTTTACCAGGGTGAAAAGAGCCCCTTGGACCTTCTATTAACTGGGTGAGATTCCATACCCCAATACCTCCTCCCAACCAGCCCCCCCCCCCTCCAACGGTGTTCTAAATTTTTCTCTTGTCACATGGGAATTTTTCAAATTTCTAAAGTCTTAGATTTAGGAAATTCCAAAATTCACTGCCTCNCCTCCTCCCTAATCCTGCGCACACTAAACGACTGGTATTGCGTACCCGGTTCAATCGGGGATAGCTTGTTAGGACACTACCATAAGGTTCCCCCCTAGGTAGCTTAAGATCAATGAACTGGAAAACGTGTACTGAGATCTCGACTTCCTAAAGTAATAATAATAATAATATAATAATAATATAATAATGCGCGTCTGGGCCACGTCATTCGTAGCCCAGTTTGTGGAAATACTATCCAGTACTAATGTACCGTTGTCCAGGCGACACCCGAATGTACTAATAGTACATCCTTTCCGTGGAGGCTCTTTCCATGTCCCGATGAGATGAGGTGATGGTGATAATGAGTATGATGGTGATAGTGAGTATGAGGGTGATAGTAAGTGTGAGGGTGTGGAACCAGTGGAAACACTTAAATCAAACTGAAAACAAATTAACCAAATCCTGGTGACCTTCGGGGTGATTCTACTATCGGGATAAATACCCAAGGTACCAGCCGGGGATTGAAGCCGGTACCCCAAGACTCGTAACCATGTACACTGACCACTGCACCATGGTGCCTGTTCATTCCCTCTAGTGATGGTGGTGGTCACATCATAGGAGCCAAGGGTCAGGAGACTGTGAAGGCGTTTTCCCCCCGGACCACCCCGAGAAGACTTCAAGGTCGGGAGTTGGAAGCTCCGCGCTGTTGTGGGCTTAAGAGGTGCCCTAAGGGACGGGACGATCGTCTCTCACAAGCGACAGGTGTTCCACAGAGTGTTTTACCTGCCCTACAAGGGCCTCGGCTCCTCTTTGAGCGAGATTAAGCTAGAAAATATCGAATGGAGCTAGTCCCAATCCACCGCAGGTCTTGTTAATATTAATTCTGTCATAAGTATATATATATATTGGTACAGGTCGAAGCAGGGACCTCCGTGCACTTGTCGGATCATCATACTTTGTCTCAACTGCATCCTCCTTCTCCTCCAAATATAGTTCGCATGAGGACCCTGCTGAGGGTGTGTTTTTATTTGCAAATAATGTACAAATCTCTCTTCAAATTAAAAATAAATTTACCAAACCCTTCCTTCATCTCTGACAAGACAACTTGTGAATGTGAGGAATGCCAGGCCTCCACTGTGGTTCGGATCCCAGGTTAAACTGTAGGTCCTCCATTTAATCGCACAATCACCCTACCATTACACATTAGCGTAAGTGCGTATAACCCGAACGGGTAGTAAGACGCGGTGCTAGTAGTAATAATAATAAATTAGTTTAGGTGTTAAAAATGCACTTTTTGAACCGACCGATAATATTAGCACACGACTTATATATTTTAACTTAAATCTAAAAAATACACAACATCCAGCCCCCGGCCGTTAATTCATCACTGTGTAAGAGTGTACCCACATTTCACAAACAAAAAATATTTTCCGGACATGCCGAGAATCGAATCCGGGACACTTGTTTCGGTTTAGTTTAGTTTATTAATTGTGAGACAAAATATATACATTTTCATGGACAGATAATAACACAAATACCAATAATACATTTTTTAAAATGTAAATTTATGAAAAATAATGAGAAAAAAAAACTGAAAATGCGAGGATTTTTTTTTCTCGGAAAACCCCCCGTCACACTCGGGAATAAAAATTAAACTTAAATAACTAAGTTATAATGTGTATTTAATATCTGACAGACCCGCCTCGGTGGCGTAGTTGACTAACGCGCTTGTCGTGTTGAAGCTTGACTGCTGAGGACGGGGAGATCGAGGTTCGAATCTCGGTCGGGTGAACTGGGAGTGGTTTTTCCTAAATGGTTTTCCACTCTCCCTCCACGCAAATGCGGGTTCACTTCCTCTAATTCAACCTCCCCAATTCCTAATCCATTATCGTAATTAGTACTTAAAGCGTATAACCCGAACGGGTAGTAAGACGTGGTGCTAAAATATTATTATTAATATTAATATCTGACAGGTTGAATGGCATTCACTTGGGCCTAGAGAGGTCCCACAAAAACTGGCGGGGGCGCCTTCATTGAGTAAAACAGACACGCTACCGTATGAGCCCAGGTATCAGACTCCCTTTACTTGATTTTGGGTTCACCTCTTCTAAATTCGGCAGTCCTCGTCCCTACAAAAAGTAAATATCATTCTGATGATAGCGGTGTAAGTTGGGGATAATAGGTCAAATAGTTTAAAACACCATAGAGACTTAGATAAAGTATCGGAGTCAAACATTTAAATAATTATAAACATCCATCATAAAAAGGTGAATATTTACGATAAAACCGTTTGATAAAAAATAAATACTTGGACTTTTTTTTCCTGTCCTTGACCTATACTCACTAAGCCAACTCGCGTGCTAAATATTAACATATGTGCACGCCATGTTCTTCAAGAAATGAGAAGACAGAAAACCATGCAGAGACCTAGTTAGTCCCTCAAATGACATCGTTCTATTCAAGAAGCTTTTTAATTTATTTTGTTTCTTCGTCATCATAATCATCATCATAATCATCATCATCATCATCATCATCATATAAATAAAATATATGTATTTGTCTGTATGTAGATGCTAGAGCTCCAAAATCATTATACTACTATAAAGCCTCATGGCTGACCCACTCACTCACTGATATTAATGTTTACCCACTTACAGATGAGATAGAAATTTGAAATTTGCCAAAATTATATATTATAGCTTGTAACCGACGGGAAAGTTCCAAAAAGTTTAAAGAAATATTTTTCTAACCGCCGAAAATAGCTAATTCAAAATGTCGCAGCAACTTTAAAGTCGGTGCGGACCTTTCTTTGGAGGTCTCTTGTGGCTAAACGGTAAGATCTATCAAAAAACGGCTCTGGAATTACATTAGTTTACATCCCCTTGTAAATAAAACTCACCGGGGGTTTGGGGGCGGAGTCCCCAACCAGCAAAGCGAGTCTAACATATAAAGCCGAAACTTGACATACCAAGGATATGTACCACCGGATTTTTTTTAAATTCACATATCGACCTCTTTAAAGCACATGAACATCGGTTATTATTAATACGCTATTCAATTTAGTATTCATATAATTTCTCCGTAAACTAATATAAAAAAACAACGTTTAAATCGAAAGTGAAACTACATGAGAAATTTCGAATTGAAATCAAAATAATATTAAATAACACAACATTCTTTGCCGTTACTTTTTTTTTGGAGGGGGGAGGGGCGTAAAGTACTTATTTTAATTTATAGTAAAGTTGTTTCTCTGGCATCAAATTTCCATTTCATCATTTTATTTGATCTTACATTTACGTAGATAGATATTTAAATACACAAACGATTTCTCCTGTTAAAAGGCAGCTAAACTTTTGAAGTGACAAAATATATAATTATAAACATTGTAATTGCAATATAAAGAAAGTGTGAATAAGGACTTTTTCTAAATTTTAACTTATATATTTCAGGTCAAATGGGAAATTGCTTGTAATTCAACTATCGACTATATATACGGCCTTTAGCAAGGGCAAGAGAGCAATTATCAAATACGCCTTTTGAATCCCTTTGAGATTATGAGTAACTACTTGTTTCCTAGTCTTATAGCTTGAACCAATATATTAGCAATTCACACACGTCAGGGAACATATCTTAAGATAATATATTTATATCTCAATTAATATATCTCGTTCTAAGAATGCAATTAAGTGGTAGATAAAAATAAATAAAAATATCTTTAATTTTTTTTTACATTATATCTTTTTCTATAACCACCTCTTATTACTCGTTTGGTTTAAACGATAATGTACTAATCACGATAATTGGTTTTAGGGATTAGAGGAATTGTACTCGCATTTGCATGAAGGTAAAGTGGAAAACAATTTTGGGAAAAATCACCCTCAGTACACCCGACCTATATTCGAACCTTAATCGACCCGTCATTGGAATATAGTCTACTGCGAGAGTGACGCCATAGACCATTCGGCCACCGAAGCGGGTCCGCACCGCATCTTAATATTTTGGATTATCTGATAATATGTATGCAATTTATTTATTAGAAAGCTTATAACTTTTATTTTAAAGCAACATCTTCAGATGTCCTAACTGAGCTAAAATATCAAGGATGAGAAGGGTTGCATTTAGAGGAAGTGTGCCCGGATTTGCTTGTAAGACTAATTAGGGAAAATCACCCTCAGTAGAACCAACCAGGATTCAACCCCGATTTCCTCTATATCGGAAGCACACACTCTTACGAGAGTAACACATTAGACAATTTAACCGCTTGATAGGGCTAAAGGTTAGAATTGTAGGAAAGGTACACCCATATGCGTGGAGTGAGAAAGAGTGGTAGGGAATAAAACTTATTAGTTCACCCGGCCGTCAATTTTACTTCTTACTAATATTATAAATGCGAAAGTTTGTGAGTTTGGATGTTTGCTACTCAATCTCGCCAAAACTGCTGAACGGATTCGAATGAAACTTGGTAGGTAGGTAGAGTATGTCCTTGAATAACATATAGGACTATTCCCAACCTTTGATTTTACATTAATTTTACAATACTAATGTTTAAACTTTTCGTATATAAGATATATTATATAATATCATATATATTTATTTTAATGTGAAATATTATATATTATTTAAGTTATCAATTGTTAATTTAAATATTTTTTAAGTCTAGCTGAAGATTAAAAGATTTTATCAATTATTGCGGGCGAAGCCGCAACGGGTAGAAACTAGTAGAAATCTAAAGGTGACCTGGTGGTCTAGGGGTAAGGTGTCGGACCTCTGTGTTGGGGATCCGGAGTTCAATCCTCGATCCCGACACAGATATATCTGATTGCCAAACATTTCCTTCATCTCTGACAAGACGTGTACTAATCACAACCTCCACCGTGGTTCGTATCCCACGTTAAACGGTAGGTCCTCCATTTCATCTCACAGTCACCCTAACATTACACATTAGCGTAAGTGCGTATAACCCAAACGGGTAGTAAGACGCGACTCTAATAATAATAATAATAATAATAATAATAATAATAGAAATCTAAAATAAACAAGATAGGTGTAATTTTGGTCGTGTGTCGTTAGAACAGGTAAAATTGCCTTTATTAGCACGTTTCTGTATTGTCACGCACATCCTCACAGTGTTGACCCATGTTATTGCACACTGGGTCAAAGGTCACGCGACACATATAAATCATTGTTTATCTACCTTAAGAGTAACATTAATATTATTTGAAGTAGCCTACATACACTAAAAGGTTTTACGTTTTCCCTGGCATGAGTTGGCTGTGAGGCAGGACAGGACGACTGATAGGTAGACATGAAAATTGTCCTCAGTGGTGGCTTGCAACCTACTAAATAAGGGGGTTGGGTTGAGGGAGGTGGTACCTACATATTCATAACGCCATAAAATAGTGTTTTGGGATATTGGTGGAAATTTTTTAGACAATAATTTAAGTAAACTCTAACATTAATTTAATTATGTTAGCTTAACTTACTTTATGTTTTTTAACACTACTTCTTAATAGCCGTTTGGGTTATACGCTTATGTACTAGATACTCTAATGTGTTAGAGAAAAATTAAGGTTAAATTTAGAGGAAATGAAGCCGCTTTTGCGTGGAAAGTGAGTGTAAAACCATTTAGGAAAAAAAAAGCACACATTACACTCGATCGTGATCGAAACCCAATTTTCCCCGTCATCAGCAGTCTATTCTATTGCGACGGTGAAGCCTCAAACCATGCAGTCACCGAAGTAGGTGATTCTCAATGTTGAAGTATCAACATGCCAAGATGCAATATAGTACATCAGCTGATTAACAAGGCGTCAACACTACCAGAGACCTTTAACACTATACAATTCAGGCCAGATATCCCCCCCCCAACCCACCCTCCAACTTGGCCCCAGCCAATGATAGGAACGTAATAATTTAATAATATACTAGCCTAAGACCACACATTTAAAAATTTAAAAACTGAAGTTTCTATCTCAAGTTGATCGTGAAATATAAGACTGTAAAAAACGCTTATTTTGAGACTCACTCACTCATTAACCCACTCACTAGCCCACTAACTCAAACACTCACTAATTCACTCACTCATTAAATAACTAACCCACTAACTAACTAACTAGACTCACTCACTAGCCCACTAACTCAAATACTCACTAATTCACTCACTCATTAAATAATTAACCCACTTACTAACTAACTAACTAATTAACTAAACTCACTCGCTAGCCCACTAATTCACTCACTCATTAACTAACATACTAACTATACTCACTCACTAGCCCACTAACTCAAACACTCACTAATTCACTCACTCATTAACTAATTAACCCACTAACTAACTAACTAACTAGCTAACTAAACTCACTCACTAGCCCACTAACTCAAACACTCACTAATTCACTCACTCATTAACTAATTAACCCACTAATAAACTAACTAACTAACTAAACTAACTCACTAGCCCACTAACTCAAACACTCACTAATTCACTCACTCATTAACTAATTAACCCACTAACTAACTAACTAACTAACTAGCTAACTAAACTCACTCACTAGCCCACTAACTCAAACACTCACTAATTCACTCACTCATTGAATCCACTTTTCAACATGTAGGGGAGGGGAGGAGAGTGTGTGGTAAAGGGAACGGACGCTCTTAATCCTTATCACAGCAAAGTTTCATATAATTTTAAAGAAATTATTAAATAGTTTCCACAACCTTAGGTGACTAACTACCTACTTAAATAAACGTATTCTTAAAAACGTGCAAAGTTCTACAGTACAAAAATCCTTCAATTATTCAGTCTCGAAATGTATATTATATATATATATTTAGATTTACATAAATTCATACCTAATCACGCCGTTCTCTTATGGGGTAGGCAAGAAACTAATAATATATCTCAAAAAACAACTACGTACTAAATCCATCCTCACTAACTTCATCCACACTTCCCTATCCTTGCATATTCCCTTCAACAACATCCATATACCGAGTCATACATGCTCTTACATTCTTAAAACTCTTAATATTTCTCTTTTTCACACACCCGTCTACAACATTTAGCTACATCTTACATGGCCGACCTCTTTTTTTTTTTTTTCATATACTTGCTTCGTCACTCGATCACTCAAAATATACTGCATAATAAAATATATGGGGTATATATAATATATATAAATTATGGAATATACTATATCTATTATATATAAATGAAAACATGAATGAACTTTAAAGCATTTAAATGCCTACACACACACACACACACAAACACACACACACAGTAGCAAGCCCAAACTAACGTTTTTATACTTACAGTAGCCCCATGGCATATTTGGTGCTGACTGACAGCTTTGAAAAGTTACCAGACCCAATTATGTATCCCTACGCCAAACATTATGATCTTAAAAAACATGTGTTTAGCAGCTGTGACTTATGACAGTCAAAATTTAGGTATATACCTAAATGTTGACTGTCAGAAGTCAGCTGTGAGCTGTCAGTCAGCACCAAAGAAGCCATGGGGCTACTGTAGGTGGACATACAAATGTAGTTTTAGTCAAAATATCCTGTAGTATTTTTGTTGCTTTTACAATTCTTTTTGTGGGGAATGCCAGGCCTCCACCGTGGTTCGGATTCCACGTTAAACTGTAGGTCCTCTATTTCATCTTACAATCACCCTACCATTACACATTAGCGTAAGTGCGTATAACCCGAACGGGTAGTAAGACGTGTTGCTAATAATAATAATAATAATAATAATAATAATAATAATAATAATAATAATAATAATAATACAATTCTTTTGAATCTTTACTCTGTATATAGATAACAAATTACTGGTTTTGCTTCATGAAACCCTACGTGTGAGACTTTTATATGTGAGGGAGCAAGACTTGACGTCAACTACATAAAACTTTCCCGACTCATTTTAAATCCAGAATATCATGATTTAAAGGGGAACCTGAACAGAATATAAATATTTCTCTTATCCATTTTCTGGTGTAGATTTTTATAGTGTGTGTGCGCTTGAAGAATTTATAAATTAAAAATATGCTTACAAGAATGCTAATATCATGATCACATTAACCGAGAAAACACGTAACATATTTGTCATTTTTTTCTGTACGTATAATATTTTATTAAATTAATATTCGAAATATCGCTTTTGTGAATCCCAATAAAGGTAATCTAATTTACTCATGCAATATTAACAGAATTTTAAATTATTGGATTAAATTTTATTTTGTTCTATTTCTTTTGACAATAATTAAATTAAATTGGGTCATAGTATCCATTAATTATATATATAAATCTCATATTGAATAGTTAAAGAGAAGTAACTATAATTTATTCAACTTTTTTTTATGTTTGTAAAATTAGGAATGAACGCAACAAAAGATGGATTTATTATATTATGAAAATGATCGTCGAGAGATCGTTAAATGATCTAGTTCATTTGAGTCTTGGTCAAATCAAAGTTTCTTAACTCTCACAGGAGGAAAGATGAAAGCTTTTTTTTTTATTCACATTCAAAACTGTGATGGAGTTATTAACGAGAAAATTGGTAAGAATTTTTTAAAATAATAAATGTATCCACATTAGCTTGGAGAAGGGAGACGAAAACTAAAGTTTTAAATATAATTGACACGCCTCGGTGGCCGCGTGGTCAAACACGCTACTCTCGCAGTATATTAGACTGTCAATGACGGGGAGATCAAGGTTCGAATCTCAGTCGGGTGTACTGAGGGGGGAGAGGGAGTTCAAAAATGGATTTTCATTCTCTTTACCTCCACGAAAATGCGGGTACACTTCCATTAAATATAACCTTCCTTGTCCTTAAAAGTATTAACGTAATTGGAAAATAAGTGAAGTTGAAAGATTAGGCAGTATTAATGTACCTTCTCCCAAAGGACGCCTAAATGTACTAATCGTACATCCTTTCTATGGAGGCTATTTCTATGTCCCGATAAGATGAGGTGATGGCGAGTATGAGGGTGATAGTGAGTATGAGGGTGATAGCGAGTATGAGGGTGATAGGTAGTATGAGGGTGATAGTGAGTATGAGGGTGATGGGTAGTATGAGGGTGATAGCGAGTATGAGGGTGATGGGTAGTATGAGGGTGATAGCGAGTATGAGGGTGATAGTGAGTATGAGGGTGATGGTGAGTATGAGGGTGATAGGGAGTATGAGGGTGATGGCGAGTATGAGGGTGATAGCGAGTATGAGGGTGATAGGTAGTATGAGGGTGATAGGGAGTATGAGGGTGATAGGGAGTATGAGGGTGATTAGCGAGTATGAGGGTGATAGCGAGTATGAGGGTGATAGCGAGTATGAGGGTGATAGTGAGTATGAGGGTGATAGCGAGTATTATGGTGATAGCGAGTATGAAGGTGATAGCGAGTATGAGGGTGATAGCGAGTATGAGGGTGATAGTGAGTAGGAGGGTGTGGAACTACTGGAAACACTTAAACCTAGCTAATCATACCCTGGTACCGGTTGGGGTAAAAGCCCCGTTCGGGAAATATACCCAAGGTACCAGTCTGGAATCGAGCTCAGGATCCCTAGACTCAAATCCAGGTGAACTGACCACTACACCACGAGGCCAGTTAATTACCTAATGAACAAACGTTAAAAAAATATATATATATATACTTCTGACACGTTTGTGTCGCTTCCAAATAGTAAACATTTTCAAAGATAACTAATTTTTTTTTATTTCTATTTTCAGTGACCCGACTCGGTGGCGTAGTTGGCTAACGCGCTTGTCGTGTTGAGCTCTACTGCTGACGACTGGGGAGATCGAGGTTCGAATCTCGGTCGGTTGAACTGGGGGTGGTTTTTCCTAAATGGTTTTCCACTCTTCCTCCACGCAAATACGGGTTCACTTCCTCTAATTAAACCTTCTCAATTCCTAATCCATTAGAGTAATTAGTACTTAAAAGCGTATAAATCGAACGGGTAGTAAGACGCGGTGCTAAATATTAATATTATTTCCAGTGAATGATTTCATTTACAATTTTATTACTACATTAATAGTTAAAATTTTCCATTTTGACATCCTTTTTTTTTTTTTCATTTTTTAACAAAGAACTTCTAGACGGGAAAGACATGACGTTTCGAGCGTCATTTTGTTAACACATTCGGGACATGGCGGGAAAATATTCCTTGCCAATATCAACACACAACGGCTTGGTGCGATCTCGAACGTACACTGAAAAGAACGTTTATCCTCTTTTGTGTTTAGGGGCTAGTTTGGCGGGACTAAAAAGCAAATATGACCTTTCTGAACCAGAGGGAATACACTTCTTATACAAGACTGCATTTAAACTTCCCTGAAGTTAAAAAACACACCCAGGAGTATTATTTTAACTGATTGCACGATTTCTATGTAAATACCGAAAGATAAGAAATAAAGGCTTGTTTTATTTTTGTTGTTTTGAGACTTAGAATGGAAAAACAAAATAACGAAGATAGGTGTTGTGAATGTACTTTGGTATACAAAATAAATTCTCAGACCTAATGTTGCTTCAAAAATGAAAAAAAGAATTTTGCTGAGAGTACTAAAAGAATGTTTCAAAATTATCATAAGTTCAAAAAACATTTCAAATATCTACACTAATAATATTATAAAGAGGAAAGATTTGTTTTTTTGTTTTTTTGTTTGTAATGGATAAACTCAAAAACTACTGTACCGATTTTAAAAATGATCTCACCAATATCAGCGAGTAACATAGGCTATATTTTATTTTGAAAATAATGCGGGGGGAGGGGGGAAGGGTAAGGGTCTAGTGCCTATATATGGCGCCGTTCAATGTAAAGGGAATATAAAGGTATCGCCAGATTGAGAAATACATCTGATTGGCTGAGTTTGTGACGTCATTCAGTACACAAGCCAGTGCGTTAAATACACAAGGCTATATAAGACATACAAACACACATATATACGTACCTAATCACGCCGTTCCGTCACGAGGTGGGCAAGAGATTTTGAGTTTAGCTCAAAAAATAACTCTGTACTTAATCCATCCTAACGTTCTCCACACTACCCTATCTTTGCATACTCACTTCACTTCAACAACATCCATACACCGAGTCATACATGCTCTTTTATTATTAAAACACTTACAGTAAAGTTTATCTTTTTTCACCCATTTCTCCACAAAATTTAACCACGTCTTACATTGCCTACTCCCTCCTTTTGATATAAACACTCTACCTTCATATATTTGCTGCATCCCTTGAACCACACTCATCCTCTCAACATGCCCAAGCCAACGTAAGACGCTTCTTTCACATCGACCTATTGAATTCCTTTTCAAACCGCACTCCTTAAGCACCCATTCGTTATTAACTTTGTCCATACAAGATTTACCACAAATATTTTTTATATATCTTATTCCAACAGCATTCATAATTATTTAAACTTTACAATATGTAATACAAACTATGCTACTTAAAATGAGCTCACATTTTGGAACCTTAAATAAAACCCTTAAAATCCAATGGAGCGTCCAATTAACGTAATCACTTTACTAATTAAATAAAAACCATATATCTGTCCGTTTTTAGTATTAAAATATAACTGCTGTTCACTGGGTGGCGTAACCAAAACCATAATCAAATTCCTCCAAGTGATGCTACCTTTCTATTCTCTTTACATTGATGCCGTCTTTGTTGAGAAAATGTATGCAGACCAAATATTTTCATAAGAAAATACTTATCTCACAACTTAAAAATTTACTAAATTTATTTTCACGTGTTCATACGTCAAGAAATGTGATCTGAAACTGTCACTTTTGATCAATATTATCAATTCTTTTAAAATAACACTATAAGAACAATAAAATGTTATCAATGTTAACCACAAATAATGTTGTTTTGGTGGAAGTGGGGACTTTCTAAAAGGTCTAAAAGAACATTCCCGCATTGGTAGTCGAATGAACTAACGCGTCACTCTGGTATTAAACAGGATTTCCGGTGATGGAGAGACTGGGGCTCAAATAATGATCGGATGTAATCAGTTTTTTATAAATGTTTTTACACCCTCACACCACACGAATTTGGGTACATTTCCTCTAAAATGTATACCTTCCTGTTCCCTATCAGCTCATTGTAACTTAATAGGTGTTTCCTCTTGTAACTATTCTAATTAATCGCCCAACTCCCGCCACCGTTTTTCCACCTGAATAAATGGTCACGTAGTCTAGGGTGTCACTGTCGATTTATGCTTACGGATATGTTAAGGTTCGAATCTCAACCTTGTACACAAAGGATGAATTTCTTTATATTTTTTTAATTGAATCTCTACTATAATGGGGAAGAATTTTTTTTTAAATTCCTTCCTCATAAAATTACGCCATGTTTACAATTTATATGAACTATCAAAAATAATCCCTCTTTGGTTGCCCCATATGGTCTAACGCGCTACTCTCGCAGATAAAT
>CABFOW010001258.1:0-24191 GCA_902141385.1 Timema californicum | reverse complement strand
GGGATTGATGTTAGAATCTCAGTCGGGTGTACAAGGTCCCCCCACCCCCTAAGTGGTTTTTACACTATCCCTCCATGCAAATGCGTGTACACTTCCTCTTAATATAATATTTCCAATCCCTAAAAATAACTTGCGTAATTAGTACATAAGCGTATAAACTGAACTGATAGTATTATTTTCCCGTCTTATTTCATGAAAATTGGATTACATTTTCTCTCAAATTATATCTTGTTCATTCTTAGTCCACCATCTATTTAATATATGCGTATGGCCGCTACGTTTACTAAGACGTGGTGGGAAAAAAAATTAATAAAGAGTAAAACAGAAGCGAGATTATTAAAACATATTTTTTTAAATAAAAAAATATATACTCTATTTTCATTAAAGTTCGTTTTAATAATAGCAATTCAAAGCTATTTAAATATATGTTACAGGGCTAAAAATAAAAATATAGACGCTATTAAAAAAAATATAAAAGTTGTTTAGCACCGAATATTACTACCTATTCATGTTATACGCTTATTTCCTAATTAGGCTAGTGAGCTAGGAGTGAGAAAAATCGAATTTAGAGAAAGTGTACTCGTTTACGTGAAGAGAGGGTGGAAAACTTTTTTTAAAACACCCTAAGTACACCCAACTTATTATTATTATTATTATTATTATTATTATTATTATTATTATTATTATTAGCACCGTGTCTTACTACCAGTTCGGATTACACGCACTTAAGCTAATATGTAAGGGTAGGGTGACTGTGAGATGAAATGGAGGACCTACAGTTTAACGTGGGATCCGAACCACGGTGGTAGGCCTGGCATTCCACACATTCACAAGTTGTGATTAATACACGTCTTGTCAGAGGTGAAGGAAGGGTTTGGCAATCAGATAAATCAGTGTCGGGACCGAGGATTGAACCCCAGAACCCATCACAGAAGTCCAACACCTTACCCCTAGACCACCAGGTCAACCCCCCCTCCCCCAACTTATATTTGAACCTTGATCTCCCCGTTATTGGCAGTCTTTCCTAACACGAGAGTATCACGTCAGACCGTGTGGCCACCGAAGCGTATTAAGTCAATATTAACGCTTGATTGAATTTGATAGTTTAAAAAGAAAAGTTATATAGATTTGATTAATTTTCTTTTGCTTAGGTTAATGTTTGCTTATTGGAATGAAAACATAGTTCTCTAAATTAGTGTATGTGTTTTTACTTTCTATTGACTCTTTATAATCTGAAGCCTAGAATTGAAAATTTTAAAAGTTGCTGTTTCTAATGACCAATATGGGCGTTAGAGCAAACACAACAATTAAAACATCTAATTAAAATTATATTTATTCAATCCTTCATGATAAATAGCAACAATATATTGCATCTCTTAAACAGGAAATATATTTCTTTTCTAGAATTCAATGTCCAGACGTGGGTGAATAGTGTAGAATTCTTAATTAGTTTACATTTCCTCGAAATTCGTCCCTATCTCAATATTATATTTGCCCTAAGCTGATTAGTCAAAGCACTGAAGATTGCTTATCTATAGGCTCTACTATCAGTGGTCGTCTGATAAATGTATCTACTGCGTCTACCATAACTGATTGAGAGATAGCTTGTACATTTCAGTCAACAAATATGGCCATAGCTGACATATCGAAGAGTGTAACCACACGACTTACAAAGTAAAATATCAGCCAATACGTACTGTTATAAAAGGTATTTAATATATACTCGTCATGGATCAAGAAATGTTATTTTTTCTAAAAAAGTTGTCTGTGGTGTATTTTATGGTGATAAAGGACTAATGTTTTTAGAAATATAAATACAACGAAACGAAAGTGAGTGTTTTAAGTCATAAAGAGAATAATGTATAATACATAGCTAATATTATTCATAATAACAATACATACAGTAGCCCCGTGGCTTCTTTGGTGCTGACTGACAGCTAACAGCTGACTTCTGACAGTCAACATTTAGGTATATACCTAATTTTTGACTGTCAAAAGTGACAGCTGCTAAACATATGTCTTTGCAGATCATCTGGTTCCACGTAGGGATACATAATTTGGTCTGGTAACGTTTTTAAACTGTCAGTCAGCACCAAAGAAGCCATGGGGCTACTGTAGCTAATATAACATAATAATACATAGCTAATATTACATAATAATAATAATTCATAGCTAATATTACATAATAATACATAGCTAATATTATTCACTTGTATCACGTCTCAAAGTGATTTGAACGACAAAAGGTAAACATAGTTTTTTATTTGCGGTATTCAACTTTTTTTTAACCAACTGATCATATCAACATACGATAGTGTTTTACGAGCGAGAGTGAAATGGCCTACCAATTTTGCCGGGAAAGGTATTTTCACATTCCAGGGTTATTTTACACTAGACCCTTCCCCCTTCACCTCCAGCCGCATTATTTTCAAAATAAAATATAGCCTATGTTACTCGCTGATAATGTAGCTTTATATTGGTGAAAGAATTTTTAAAATAGGTACAGTAGTTTTTGAGTTTATCCATTACAAAAAAAAAATCTGTCCTCTTTATAATATTAGTGTACATGCCATAATCAACATGGGACCGAAGGCTTTACTTCCCCTCTGAAGGGAGTAGTGCAACGGATTTTTATCGCTCAGGATAAATCCGTCAACGACAGCTGGGATTGGAACCACGACCATGGGTTCTTGAGGCGAGTAATGCACCCCAAGACTACCGTGGTCGACGAAATCAAATGTCTATGTACAGTTAAGGCTAGCATTTATTGCATATAATTAGCATGAACACATAATGAAACAAGAATTAAAATTGTATTAATTACCCATTTAGTGATTTTTCACTTTAAATAAAAGTAATCAAAGTCGGGTAGTTTTTTATAATA
The DNA here is from genome assembly GCA_902141385.1 of Timema californicum. NCBI lineage: Eukaryota > Metazoa > Arthropoda > Insecta > Phasmatodea > Timematidae > Timema > Timema californicum. The sequence continues at coordinate 21,307 of CABFOW010001258.1, read as the reverse complement.
ATTAAAACAATGAAAGCTATCTTCCACAAGTGTAATCAATGTGAATACTTTTCGTACAAATTAATTTAGTGTAATTTAAAGTTTAAAATTAAAAACTTAAATTATTGAATCAATTAAATGCAAATTTAATTATTTACATTTTGTGTAAGTTAATTTATGTTTCTATCTTTTTATTTGTTAGTTGAATATATTAGTCATATGTCAGGCTAAAACCATCATCATTAATTGATAGATCAAATAGATATTATTTCCAAAATTATATTTATAGTAGATTATGTGATATTTATTGTTCCAATGTTTTTTTCTTTAAAAATATAATATAATGTCTTTATCTTAAATTGATCAAAATAGGGAATAACTAATAGTTATTAAGATTAAAATTTTTTTTGCACAATTATATCTATCTTGAAAAGAATTTTCCAGCTAAAATTTAAGCATCATATCAATAAATAATTGAGATAATTTTTATGGTTTCTTTTTATTTTAATAAAACTTTTTTTGTAACTGTCTTAGGTTTTTTTACTCTGGAACTTTATTGAAAACGTTATATAATATAAAACAATTTTTTTTAGATGACTTTTTTCTCTGATTCCATTTGTAGAGTTTGCATCGTGAAATACGACCTTAATGAATATCATCTTATAATTTAATATTACATTTTCAAGATTGTTTTGGCTCATATTAGGTCCTTTTACAATAGAAAAACGGGTTGAGCATCCATTTTTAGTTTTGGAAGCCTTGTTTTAATATAAAAAATATGATTTGATATCTTTAAGGGTTAATCTAATTTCCAGTTCAGGAGCTAGAACTTGGAATGTGTTGTAACACGATATTTTATGTTAAAATACGTATATTCGTAAAGTCTTGTATTTCATCATCATTATCATTATCAACTGTTATTAATCTGTTGCCGGGTCAGTTTAGTAAAATGCCTCCATTTTCCTATATCCTTCCCCCACTCTTTCTCTTTTAATTACTTCTGTTCTTTCATCTCACTTGCACATGTTCTATTATCTGCCTTCCCCAATTCTTTCTTGGTTTCTCTTGCGGTCTCGTTCGAGAAAATAAAGTTTGTATCTAAGTTGTGAATATGAAACATCTCAGTAAATAGCCTATGGATAGTTTTTATGTATATATTTTTAAAATTATCAGTAAGACTAATGGAATGTATCAAGCGTACCTTTCTTGGTTCCATTGCATAATGTATATTATTATTATTATTTATTATTAGCACCACGTCTTACTACCCGTTCGGGTTATACACACTTACGCTAATGTGTAATGGTAGTGTGATTGTGAGATGAAATGGAGGACCTACAGTTTAACGTGGGATCCGAACCACGGTGGAGGCCTGGCATTCCCAACATTCACAAGATGTGTTGTCAGAGGTGAAGGAAGGGTTTGGTAATCAGATAAATCTTTGCCGGGACCGAGGATTGAACCCCGGCCGCCAGCATAGAAGTCTGACACCTTACCCCTAGACTGCCAGGTCACCTCATAATGTATAAGATAAGCTCATAGTGTAATCATACAAGAAAAGACTACTGCCTTCCATGGTAGATGGAGGGTACATCAACCTCCCAACTGAAATGTTTTTGCATGTTTCCAGGACTCCGTAAGAAAAATAATGTCCGGACAAACTCAAGCGTTACACGTAGACCGGATTAAGGAGCACCAAGAGCCCGTAGACGATCGTCGAACAACGATGACTCGAGAACTTCCTAACCGCTGTGATATCTTGATTCCTGAAGACGTGACGAAAGTGTTGGTTGGTGGACAGACATTTGACCTAAGCACGACCTCCTCTCCAGTATCTGAGAAAACCATAAACTTCCCCGGAGGTTCCAGCGTTAATGCTTTACCGGAGTCCACGACAGAGATATCCACCGGACCAATCTTCTACTTTGAAAACTCGTTTCAAGGATCAATAAATGTGAATAACCTTTCCACCCATCCCCATAGAAGGGATGGCATGGGCGTCATACCCACTATTCAGACTGAAACAACTTCGTCAACGATTAGAATGAGTCCAGGATCTTTGGAACAGAAACAATTCCCTCAATATCCTCTAAGCTTCCAAGGACTCAATAATGAACCTTCATTCTACGTCAACGCAGCAGAAGGACCCTCGGTAGCAAGAGACTCCCACATATCGACTATGCCAGGGAACAGCATAAGTTCAAACGGGGATCGATCTTTCTATATTGATGATTCGATGAAAGGCCCATCAACTTCAAAAGACCCTAATTCAGAAGAAGAGGAAAGACTGACATTCCCAATCACGAAATCTTCCCCTATAGTTTCAAATACTTCTTTCCCCCAATACGGTGCCATATCTAAGATGACACATCGTCAACCCGACTTTGACGACGATGGGGATGATCCTCGGATCCCCTCCGATAGAGCTCACCACACCCTCGCCAATTCCCCTTACGCTGTGAGCCCGCCTCAGAAGAAGAACATTGTGATATGTGGCAGAATTTATAAGTGGGTGCAAAACCTCATTTGTTTGAGGTATCAGGATTCTCCCATCACCAAATGCTGGGTCACCGTATTCCTCATCGCCGTGTTAATAATTACAGTCGTGGGTTCGTGTCTCATCCTTATCCATTTCTAGAATTAGTAGCATCGTCCAAACTTTTCTCAGGAGCTTCGAATGGGTATCATTTCATAATCTTTAAACTGAAAAATGACACCTCAACACGGTAATTCTGAATAGCTTAGTGGTTAGAGCATTGTCTAACTAAATCAAAGGTCCCAAGTTCGATTCCCGAGTCCAGGTGACATTTTTAATCTATAAAGAATATGATATTTATATGTGGATATACCTGTAACTAACAAATATGAGAGCGAAGCTATTTAATCAATAAGGGTATTATTTCAACAATCCAACTAAAAAAAAGGATAAAGGGGTAGAAAATGATTGGGGGTATCACAACAAGAAGACAGTAAATGAATGGAAAAAATTCATTGTTTTTTTTTACTCCTGTTAAAAAGTATAAGTAGTCACTCTTTTATCTACAACATTAACAACTCTGTGATTAAAAAATATTTTATTTAATAATATGTATGCGTGTGTTGTGACATTGGTGTGAATGTAAAATTAAGCTTTTTTTTATTATTATAAAAACGTGAAATGTATGAGCTCCTCTTTTAAAACTTAAACCAAAGAAGAAACATATATTCAAACCCATACATAATTTGTAGACTTTACATAAAATTGAGAAAAAAAATATATTTTAAAATTTTATATTTCTTATTAATAATATAGTAAAATATAGTCCATCAATAAAATTAATAATTAAAAAATCTACTTGAGAAATGGATCTTCAGTATTAGTGCAATTTTGAAGGGGATAAACAACTTTTTATTGGTAGACCTTCCATTTAAAACTCATGTTATTAAAGGCTTAATATAAGTTTACAATACCACCACTGTGCTCTCGCGCTCTCTCTCTCTCTCTATATATATATATGTATNCCAAAAGATCCGATGCTTGTGGGTTCAAACCTAGCTGGGGTCGACGAATTTTTCTTCAGCGATTTATATATATATATAAATCGCTGAAGAAAAATTCGTCGACCCCAGCTAGGTTTGAACCCACAAGCATCGGATCTTTTGGTGAGCACCTTACCTCAGGATAAGCATGGTCAGCGAGTTATTAATCATGCATGGTAAAAAAAAACTATAGACACCCGCATTGTTTGTCAAGCCGTCTAGACCTGCCGAGGACGGGGAGATCGAGGTTCGAATCTCAGTCGGATGAACTGGGGGTGATTTTTTTCCTAAATGGTTTTCCACTCTCCCTCCACGCAAATGCTGGTTCACTTCCTCTAAATTCAACCTTCCAATTCATAATCCATTAGCATAGTTGGTACTTAAGCATATAACCCGAACGGGTAGTAATACGCGGGGCTAAAAAAAAAAGTTAATGGGAAAATCTCAAAGGTAAAATTACATTTTGTAAAACTAATATAACTGTACTAGATCAGAACCTTAACTTCATCAGTCGCATGACAAAAAGGCGAGACCGACGCCTCAGAATGTGTGACCACCATACGGGTGGGTGTACAAATAGTGTCCATTCTAAGTCGAGACAGTTTTGTTTGGGGTTTTTTTACTACCACGCTATCCACTACAAATTACTAGTAAAGCACGTAGCATCCAAATTATATAAATTATCTTCACCATTATTTACGTAAATAAAGGATGTTAAAAAAAAAGTATTGATAGTGGATAGACCTAACTTGATAAAGGTCAAGTGTTCTAACCACTAGACTTATATTGCAGGTCAGGTCAAGCGTGTTGTGATCGTAACAAAACGGAAAACAAACTTAAAAAAAAATAAATTAATAATGAGTAGAAATATATGACAAAATAGTTATATTTGTCAAACACGCCAACTTGACAAACAAAATGACAGTAACTCTTTACTTTGCATGTGAAGTCAAATGGTTGATCGATTTTATACGTGACCTCTTGATAAAAAACCAAACATTATGATCGTGGGATTATTTTAAATTTTATTTGATACGTTTATTTATATTATTCCTAATATATCAGGGTCCTGTCACTCTCTCATGATGCACACAGCCTTAAAATAACGGTGATAAATTCTTAGAGGAAATGAATATTACATTTATCCTGGAAGGTAAACAAGATTACATTATGACCCTATAATATAAGCTACAGTAGCCTACAGTAGCCCCGTGGCTTCTTTGGTGCTGACTGACAGCTCACAGCTATCACTTCTGACAGTCAACATTTGGGTATAATACCTAAATTTTAACTGTCAGAAGTGACAGCTGCTAAACACATGATTTTGCAGATCATATGGTTCGGCGTAGGGATACATAATTTGTTCTGGTAACTTTTCAAAGGGTGACCTGGTGGTCTAGGGTTAAGGTGTCAGACTTCTGTGCTGGTGGCCGGGGTTCAATCCTTGGTCCCGGCAAAGATTTATCTGATTACCAAACCCTTCCTTCACCTCTGACAAGACATCTTGTGAATGTGGGAAATGCCAGGCCTCCACTGTGGTTCGGATATCACGTTAAACTGTAGGTCCTCCATTTCATCTCACAATCACCCTACCATTACACATTAGCGTAAGTGCGTATAACCCGAACGGGTAGTAAGACGCGGTGCTAATAATAAAAATAAACTTTTCTAAGCCGTCAACTGTCAGATGTGAGCTGTCAGTCATCACCAAAGAAGCCATGAGGCTACTGTACTATACATACTGGATTAATTCAACAAAAGTTTGCTACCTTACTAGGTAAATGAAGGGTCGTTCATAAACAACGTAACCTTTTTTATTACAATTATTATTACCTTTTTTCTTGACCTTCCCTTCCCTCGTATAACATGATGTAACCCATTTCAGTGGCCACATAGTCTAATGATATAGACTGCCAAATACCAGGAGATCGGGGTTCGATCCAAAAGTGACGCTTACGAAAATTCAACATGAATTCCCTTGGTTCTTCTATTAAAAGTTTATCAACTATGGGATAGCTAGCTCCTTTCATTAAGGAATATTAGTCCGCCGAGATGAGTACCTAAGCCATAAGTGAATGTGAGGCTATCTTCCCTCTACAAAAGTTGATAAGTTAGAAAGATAAGTCTGCATTTGGACTCGTTTGAATGTTTGAAGCCTAGCAAATAACAAACCGCTGATCGAAACTGCTGATACTGTGTTTGATACAGTAGCCCCGTGGCTTCTTTGGTGCTGACTGACAGCTCACAGCTGACTTCTGACAGTCAACATTTTGGTATATATTGAAATTTTGACTGTCAGAAGTGACAGCTGCTAAACACATGTTTTTGCAGATCATATGGTTCGGCGTAGGGATGCGTAATTTGGTCTGGTAACTTTTCAAAGCCGTGAGTTGTCAGTCAGCACCAAAGAAGCCATGGGGCTACTGTACCTTAGCAGGTTCCCTAAAGAAATGTACTTACTAAGTTCTAAAACATGTTGTCTTTAAAATTTGAGTTTTTCTATTTCTGAGTTCTGGAAAAGACCGGTAATTATGTGACTTTTTCACTTCCACAATTTGTTATTGCACCATTCTTAAAACAGATTTTCTTATCAGAGTTCCCGCAATGCATGCTGGCATTGTCTTCCTCGACTCAGATAGTCACAGACACAATATTTGCTTGCCAACTTACTAATTTATTTGATAAATGCCAAAAAGTTATTTAACTTTCATAAACATAACAAATATTTTTACAACCATACTAAATAACCTACCTCTAGTTTTTTTTATAAAAGCCGCAAGTTTCTTTAAAGTATTTAAAAAAAAGAACAAATATCACATTATTTATACATTAATTACTGCATTGTGAAATCGTAAGAAACAGAAATTGATGTCAACATAACTGACCAAATTCGATGCCTATAAGATAGTCATGGTCTAGGGGTAAGGTGTCAGACTTCTATTCTGGCGGCCGGGGTTCAATCCTCGGTCCCGGCACAGATTTATCTGATTACCAAACCCTCCCTTCAGCTCTGACACTACATCTTGTGAATGTGGGGAATGCTAGGTCCCCACCGTGGTTCGGATTCCACGTTAAACTGTAGGTCCTCCATTTCAGCTCTCAATTACCCTACCATTTCACATTAGCGTAAGTACGTATAACCCGAACGGGTAGTAAGACGCGATGCTAATAATAATAATAATATAATTATTATTCTTAGCACCACCTCTTAATACCCGTTCGGGTTATACGCACTTACGCTAATGTGTAATGGTAGGGTGATTGTGAGATGAAATGTAGGACCTACAGTAACCACGGTGGAGGCCTGGCATTCCCCACATTCACAAGGTGTCTTGTCAGAGGTGAAGGAAGGGTTGGGTAATCAGATAAATTTATGCCGGGACCTATGATTGAATCCCGGCCGCCAGCATAGAAGTCTGACACCTTACCCCTAGACCACCAGGTCACCTATTATATAATAATATAAGATAGTCGTGGTTTCATTCATGTTATAACAACTCGATGAATGCAAGACCATCGTGATCACTTCCAAAGTTCTTGCTACAACGCTCAGACCAGAATTTGAGATGTTTATAATGATTGTATTGATTACAATTATATTGTTTATATTGATCCAAAAAGGTTTGTTCGAAGTGAGGTTATTTTTTATACTAAAATTTAGCACATATTAACCAACAGTTTTTAATTATTTTTTACAACTTTGTTAATGTTTAAATTTAAGTTTTTTTAATGCAATGAATCAATTTTTTTAAATATGTACAGTGCATAATATATATTTGTTATTATTTATTTTTTTATTTAATTTGGAAAGCCTTAATCGAAATTTGTTTTCTCGGCACTAAGCAACGATGTGTCTAATATCTTGTTTACTTGTTATGGAAAAGTTATTTTATGTAAAGTAATGTGGATATGTGGAAATAGCTTTAAATTAGTTACGCTATAAAAATACACAGATTCATGTTATATTGCAAATCTTTGAAAATTTTTCAAGATCGTAGTTTCTGAATAGATTAAAACAAATCACTAATTTGGTAATGTAAGTAGACAAGTCCGTTGACATTTCGAATTTATCTGATTCTTGTTCACGGTGAGGATGTTTGGTAAAATGGCTGATTCTTTGGGTATTTAATTATTAATAGAACATATTTGATGGAACTCTTTGAAATGTTTCTAAACTCTTGGTATTGTAGGATCTGATATAAATGTATTTTCTCCAAATAAGTCCCCATATTTGTCAAAACTGTTATTTGTTCTTTCAATTCATAAGAGTTTTGGAAAGATTCAAAAAGGGAATGATAGTTAATGTAATAATAATAATATTTAGCACCGCATCTTACTACCCGTTCGGGTTATACGCTTTCAAGTACTAATTACTCCAATGGATTAGGAATTGGAAAGGTTGAATTAGAGGAAGTGAACCCGCATTTGCGTGGAGGGAGAGTGGAAAACAATTTAGGAAAAAACAACCCCCAGTTCACCCGACCGAGATTTGAACCTCGATCTCCCCCGTCCTCAACAGTTGAGCTTAACATGACAAGCGCGTTAGCCAACTACGTCACCGAGGCGGGTGATAGATATTTAATGTAATTAACCTAATAAGTATCAGTGCTATTGATTAGTGAACTTGATTCTTAAAAGTTTGATTATTTCAGCTTAATCTAAAAATATAAATATTATCCTAATAGGTTTATTTCGCCAGTCACTGACAGGCTTACAATCTCTCCATATATATTCTTAATGTGTGTGTGTGTAATTTTCCACATCCTCCTGAAAGAAGTCCTTAAATAACATCAGAAAGCTAAAATGTTGCGCATTGATAGTAGAGACCATATTTCAGATCCTAAAGGAGTAGGATATTATATTTTAATTTTTTTAAAGTGTTATTTTAATTCATTCTCGTTTTTTTACACTCGTACGTAATAACTGATCGAAATACACTTTATTTTTACAAACAAATGTCAAACTTATATGTTCCTATCAATAGAAGGTTCGGCCGGGGTTCAATCCTCGGTCCCGGCACAGATTTATCTGATTGCCAAACCCTTCCTTCACCTCTGACAAGACATCTTGTGAATGTGGGGAATGCCAGGTCTCCACCGTGGTTCGGATCCCACGTTAAACTGTAGGTCCTCCATTTCATCTCACAATGACCCTACCATTACACATTAGCGTAAGTGCGTATAACCCGAACGGGTAGTAAGACGCGGTGCTAATAATAATAATAATAATAATAATAATAATAATAATAATAATAATAATAATAGAAGGTTAGGTTCTGTTATAATAGTTAGTATCAATATGTCTTAGACCCACCTAAAATATAGTAATGCTATTTAAAACAGTAGTACACAATAATTATTATTTACATTTATCAGACTTAAAATGTACTCTCATACATAACGTGTATACATTTTATATGATTTGATAAGTTTATAACATAAAAATTAACAATTTGTCTCAAGCGGATAGAATCTGGTAAATACGTGCTCCATAAGACCTCAACTGAAATTTAAGAGTGGACCGATCGTTTTTAAACACTAATTGTTTCGGTATCGCACTGGCGCCATAAGAAGAAAAAAAACGAGATTTTAAAGCCAGGGTTGGTCTCACACATCCCTAGCAGACGGGGTAGTTTGAAGTAATTGAATTTGACGTTTCGGTACAATTGCAAATATTGTGTTCATCTCTTGTCAATCGTAGCATACTATATATATATCTGTGCCGATTACATGAGAAAATAAAGTTGTTTTTTTATTTAGCAACGCGTCTTACTACCCGTTCGGGTTATACGTTTTAAGTACTAATTACGCTAATGGATAAGGAATTGGGAAGGTTTAATTAGAGAAAGTGAACCCGCATTTGCGTGGAGGTAGGGTGGAAAACCGTTTAGGAAAAACCACACCCCCAGTTCACCCGACCGAGATTCGAACCTCGATCTCCCCCGTCCTCAGCAGTTGAGCTTCAACACGACAAGCGCGTTAGGAGAAAATAAGTGTTGTCAACTTAAATTATCAAAATCCCGCCAGAAGGCATCAAAAGGGCCTTCTTTTTCCCTCTCGATTATATAAAACTAAAGGGTGTTTTTTTAATATATATATTTTTTACTACCAATGGACTTTCTAAAGAATCTTCTAGAAAATACAAAAACAAAAGAGTACATTGATATTAAATATATAAAAATATTTTTGATTGATATCTAAAAGATTACATAATATTTATATAATAACATTTTGTCTGCAAATTATATATTTTTTAAGGTGCTTGGAATGTTCATTCGCTTAACTGATGTTGCCCTACAATACTTATATTTGTTAAATTAAATAAAAACAAATTACAATTTTAATAGTTTGATGAATGTAAATAACATAATGGTTTGGCTGAACTCTAGTAATCACTCAGTGAGATAAGACAATTCAATACTGCTGCAATCTACCAGAAGTGTGACGAAGCTTCTACATTTTATCCGTAAGTTTCTTCGATAAAACTTAAAACTTAAATTCGTCAATTGTGGATACAATTTAAGGATTTTTTTATTAAAGTTGTTTATTTGAAAAGTGTCTGCATGAAGACCATGCCGAATAAATACAATTGAGGGGGTCGGGGCAAAAACATGATAACCCTCATAGACTTAATTAGGATATTTTCACTGTTTAAACGTCTATAAAACCCGTACATCTAGCTCAAATAAATAAATTAGTCGTCGATACTAACCATTCTCAAGAGGTAAGATACCTGAAATAAATGCTAACACATTTCCTCATAAATGAACCTCATCATGTTATGGCCCCAATACCCTCAAATTAGGATTTAGTGGATATAATGCAGAAATTTCTAGTGAATACAAATTAATATTTTTTTTAATGTGTTGTTTCTTTGATAAAAGTACGAATTGAGAGTGGATACAATTCATTCACCTCGTTCCTATTATTATTATTATTATTATTATTATTATTAGCACCACGTCTTACTACCCGTTCGTGTTGTACGCACTTGCACTAATGTGTAATGGTAGGGTGACTGTGAGATGGAGTGGAGGACCTACAGTTTAACGTGGAATCCGAACCACGGTGGAGGCCTGGCATTCCCCACATTCACAAGATGTCTTGTTTCTTGTCAGAGGTGAAGGAAGGGTTTGGTAATCAGATAAATCTGTGCCGGGACCGAGGGTTGAACCCCGGACCCCCAACACAAGTCCGACACCTTACCCCATGACCACCAGGTCACCCGTCCCTAATACAAAATACGGTAATAATAATAATAATAATAATAATAAAGGTGTATTATTGTTTATATAACAGTCACTAGTAATGAGAATCTACCCGCTGGACAGACAGGGAACACACCTCCCCAAGATGTGGACTCAACCTACCGTTAATCCCTCTGTACCGGCCCACGTAAGGATCAACATGGGTGCCGAAGATCCTCAGCTTCCCGACTGACCTCTATGTGACATCGTGCAGTCGTTACATCTAGCCGACCCGGCCAGCATGCCTCCGAGACCTCTCACACTGCAAGACGCCATGAAGGACTTCAGGAGGATCATATTTTGTGGACTAAACAATTTCTTGGTTTGTAAATACCGGAAGCACCCAGCTGTAAACAGACTGTATGGTTGTTATTTCGGGTTTTTATTCTTTTTAATTACATTGATATTAACATTAGCGGCAGCAAATATCATCTATTTTAAAATGCATACTCTTCTTGAGGATCATAAGTGTCATCATGCATCACACAATTGATATGGAGGTAATAATATAATTTACTATACATATTTTAATAGTTTTTTTCTAAGATATAAATATCTCTGTTAAAATTGTTTGAATTATTTGGTGAAATTAAATTTGGTATATTGATTTAAAACTTTAGTGTTCGATGTGATAGTGAAGTTGATATTAAAGAACTTAAGTGTATAACTTGACAAAATTAATATGGATCTAGTAACATATATTTTAATTGAATAAATAATACAAATTTGACAAATAAGTTAATACTTCTGAAGATTCAGTTATATCATACATAAATAGATACGTAGTCCAAGAAAATGCATAAAAAGGAAAGGTAACTATTATTATAGTTAATTACTAATTGTCGACAGTAAAAATAAATTGCTTGTATTATATAGAAAAAAATTATATTTATATCAGAAATGGAAATTTTGCTTACTCCAAGGGAATAAAAATAGATTAGCTTATTCATTAATCAAATCTCCAAGGAGGGTTGAATAATATAGCTCTCCCAATTGTCGAGGGTAGTCACGTCAGCATGTTCGGGCTGAATGTATTTATTTGACATTTTAGCTATCAAAGTTTTGGCACCGGCTGTCAAGGGGAAAAAAACTCCCTCCCCTCAATCAAATTCGCTGGAGGTGAATTTTTTTTTTAGCACTGCTTCTTACTACCCGTCCGGATTAGCCTATTTGCTTATATACTAATTACACTAATGTGTTAGGGATTAAGAAGGTTTAATAAAGAAGAACCCGCCTCGGTGGCGTAGTTGGCTAACGCGCTAGTCGTTTTGAACTCTACTACCGAGGACGGGGAGATCGATGTTTGAATCTCGGGTCAGGTGAACTGGGGGTGGTATTTTTCTTAAATGGTTTTCCACTCTCTTTCCACGCAAATGCGGGTTCACTTCATCTAACTCAACCTTTCAAATTCCTAATCCATTAGTGCAATTAGTACTTAAAGCGTATAACCCGAACGGGTAGTAAGACGTGGTGCTAAATAATAATAATATAGCCGCATTTTCATGGAGGGAAAACCGAAAACTATTTTGGTAAAAAACCACTCTCAGTACACCTAGCCGAGATTCGAACCTTAATCTCCCCGTAAACAGCGGTCTAGTCTACTTCAAGAGTAGCGCCCTAGACCATGCGGCCACCGAATAGGGTTACAACAAGTTGAATAAGGATAAATAAGGTAGAGCTTATATGAAAAGAACCCGCATTCGCATTGGAGGGAAGAGAGGATGATGGAAAAACCACTTGACTAAATACTACCTTAGTGGACCTACACCAGGTCAGGATTTCAACCCCAACCCCTTCGTTAACGGCAAACCAGTCATAAGTCCTATTCAGATGATAAGAATCTTTTTGACGGTTTCATAAATTAATGAAACTACTTTCATGTACAACAAGTCTTACGACCTGCATCTGTCCATTTTAATATTTGATCTGGCTACAGACCCAGAGGTCCAGGGTTCGATCCCTTGCGCTTCCAAAATATATATGTGAAGCAGTGGATCTAGAACGGGGTCAAACTCGGCCTCGTGAGGACAATTGAGGAGCTACTTGAATAAATAATGTAGCAGCTCCAGTTTTAGAAAACTGAGATTAACGGCCGCAGTGCATTAAAAAAATTTAGCACTACGTCTTACTACCCATCCGTGCTACACGCTTGAGTAATAATTAGGCTAAGGGTGTTAGGAATTGGGAAGGTTGAATTTAGAGAGGGTGACGCCGCATTTACGTGGAGGCAGAGGGAAAACAATTTAGTAAAAAAACCCATCCCCAGTTCACCCGACTGAGATTTGAACCTCAATCCCCCCCGCACTCAGCAGTTTAGCTCAACACAAAACTAGCGCGTTAGCTAGTTACGCAACAGAGGTGGCTCGTAGTTCTTGTTGTGCCGACTACATGACACCCTCTATCCGCCAATGTTGGCACTATCATCTCTAACGGCTGTGGCCGCTCGGCCGGTATGGGTTACTTGTGGGCTCACACCATGGATTTATTTGTTACCTATCTCTATCAGATAACACTAATAAAGAAGGAAAATCTTATCAATGTTACCCGCCTCGGTGGGGTAGTTGGCTAACGCGCTAGTCGTGTTGAGCTCGACTGCTGAGGACGGGGAGATCGAGGTTCGAATCTCGGTCGGGTGAGCTGGGGGTGGTTTTTCCTAAATGGTTTTCCACTCTTCTTCCACGCCAATGCGGGTTCACTTCCTCTAATTTAACCTTCCCAACTCCTAATCCATTAGCGTAATTAGTACTTAAAGCGTATAACCCGAACGGGTAGTAAGACGCGGTGCTAAATATTATTAATATATACTTATCAATGTTGATGGCAACAAAAAAAACTATTTTCACAAATGTTCTCCCTGACAGAATAATATATGAAATTGACCTCTAGCTCGCGTGCCTGTCAGCGCGTATAAAGTGGCTGTTTTATTATATTTTTGTTAATTCTATAATATTTATCTGCTAATTTAGTACTGATTTGCTTCACGCATCCGTTGATGACCTCGCGTGATCTAAACTTTAATATTTTGACCATGAAACAAACTCTTGCGCAAGTTACCCTATCTGTATTTTATCTAAACTTATTGAAAGTCCTTGACCAACTTTTTATTTATTTAATAAATATTAATTCATCTTACTGTACTAGTGTGGCCTTGGCAATAGTCTCACTATTACATAAATATAATTCTAGGTTTAATATATCCTTTAGTCTTAGCTCTAGTTAATTCAGCACTAGTTTTATTTTAAAAATTGTTATGAGAAACTCAGGCTATCTCCCAATATTCCTATGAATGGATATATACCTAAAATCGAGGAAAAGTTACAAAATATATACTTTCATGGATTCTATTACTATTTATGGATATTATAAATACCTATAAAATAACACTAATAATACTGTAAAATATTAACGATGTCGACAACAAAAACAACAAAATTTTAATTTCTAACATGTCAATTCATAAGAAAATCAAATCATCGACTTTAAGCGTTCTTTTAAGTCAACATTATAAACACATTAGAAGTAAAAAATATCCGGATTTATGAGTGCCAGACGTGATCCTGATATGCAGAAATCCGGATGGTTGGATTAATCATTTGATTAAGATAATTTTTTCGAAAGAAAAAGCAAAATTTACTCTTATATAACTTTTTTTAAATTGTTTTTGCAATAATACATCGAAGTGGAATCACATTATAGCACTATGGTAGAAAAATACAGCATGTTTAAACTAACGTGTGATCCGAACCACGGTGGAGGCCTGGCATTCCCCACATTCTCAAGATGTCTTGTCAGAGGTGAAGGAAGGGTTTGGCAATCAGATAAATCTGTGTCGGGATCGAGGATTGAACCCCGGACTCCCAGCAAAGAATTGATTGATATTGAAACTATATATTATATACATACAATTTTAGTATTTTTTGTTGTTGTTTAAGACACTCTTTTTTTTCGACACACAGACACATTGAAAACTAGGCCATGATTTGAGTTACAACTTTGAGTATGTGTTATAACTATAATGATGATATGTGTCAAGGTTTCCTTATAATATATTACATAAGAGACACGTACACACAAATTTTCGTTTGTATTTATTAAAAAACTTGTAAAACCACTTTCGCTAACTCATCTATTTCTAATATGTTTTAGCAATATATAAACTCAAACTTATTAATGTTCATTTTGAACAAACAATCGATTTGATTTTTTTTGTATTGTAATAATATTTCCTTTGTTCTATATTAAATATCATATGTATAATATATCATATTATAAAGTATTTAAATAAAACATAAATAACTGAAAACATCAATTTTTTCCCACAAATATTAGTTAGTTTAAACGTATGAGAACTATTTTTTCTCCTTAATATAGGCAATATGATATGCATGTAGGGATAACTATCGAATTATAATTATCGATTATATTATAATTATCGAATTGAATAGAATTTTGCCTGTACGACGATGGCGTAAATTCTATATGGGCTGATATTCCGTTTTTTGAAACACATTTGTGAAGTTTGATAAATCGATCAACTGGAATAAATTAATATGAAAAACCGTTAATAACAATTATACAGTCTACTTTTTAGCAAACAGTGAGTCATACAAAAAGAAAATACAGTACATTAAAAAACAAAAAAGGAGTAATAAATGAGAAATATTAAGGATCCCTTTGTAAGATACAACATATTACAAATAATAAAATAAAATAATTAGGTTCATGAATTTGATTTTGTATTAATTCCACGTGAAGGATATTTTAAACGGTTAAAAAAAACTTGTATTGAACTTACATATTGTATAATATTTATGTAGGTGATGTAAAACGAATATTTGATTATTTAATATCAATTATATTAAAAACCCCATGAAAATATTATATTGTCTACGCTCGACACTGGGCTTACCATATCATTTTCTACGTATGAATGTGCTGTTTATATATATATATATATAATGTCAAAACTTTATAAAAATGATAAATCCGCTTAGTACCTGAAAATTTAAAGGGATTTTCTGCGAATTTAAACTACTTTTATTTATAATCTGTACGTTATTTTTCTATTTATTAAGATCAAAAGTGTTTTAAATTGATTTTGAATGCAGCTTTATTTTCAAGCTATTTTGTTTTGAGTTTTTTTCTTTCTCTTAATGGTTTATTCCTATAGTTTCTTAAAATATTTTGTTTGTTTAGTATTTGCAAACTTCTTATTTGTGTACTAGTATTTTCTAGTAATTTATTCATGTAGTAGTTTCGAATAGTTAATTTATGTAGTATTTTACAATAGTTTTTAATAGTCAATTTCTAAAGTTTGTTCGTAGTTAGTATCAGCCTGAGGTTTGTCTAAATTTCTTAAGATGGTTTTTTAATTGTATTTGCTATAAATTATTTTCATAAGAATAGTACGTATGCGTTTAACCCTGATGGTTAATAAGAAACGGTTGTAAATTTAAATAAAAATCGTTAGAGCTGGAGACTAACAAAAAAAGTGACGATACTATATAAGCTGTGAGTCAGCTTACTAGTAACGCCCTCTATCTATTGTGTTTAAAGTCACGCTTGATAGATGGCATTGCTAGTCATAGTCGAATAGAATAACCTAGATATGAGTACTCGCAGTATGCCATTGTGGGTGTATGACGTCAGAGCCTACAATGTCTTTCTTATGGAAAACTGAATTTTACACGTTAATTACGCATGTATTTAGAACTAAATTAATTATATAACGAATGCTTATGTAATCATACAAGCTCAAAATATACGAATATTAAAGTGAAAGTACATAAAAATTGCACAATTTTAAGTAGTTACCAGCAAAGTATGACAAGTTTTTGGCGGCAATTCAAAGTCTAAGAGGCCTTACAAAAAATAATGTTAAGGCAAGTCGTCATTTGAGCTAAACACTTCCATTATTAAAGCGACCTGTTATGTATTAGTTTCATAATAAATATTGGTACATTAATACATGTTTCATGTACCAAAATGTTTTATTAGTTTTTGTTTTTAATTAAAAATCAAGCAATAAAATAAACTGTATGTGACTTGTGAAATATTATAAGCAACAGCGGGGAACCTTATATTTGTGTGTGTGTGTGGGGGGGGGATGTTTGGGAAGGGGAGGGTATAGAGTCGAAGACTTTTTTTTTTCAGGGAACACCCCTTCCTCTTTTATTCCCGAATCATAGCTCTGTGACCAAAAGGGAGGGGGGTGTAAAATAAGGAAAAGAGATATTGCACTCACCTGCCCAAATGGAAGGTCATATAAATGGTCAATTTGCACCATTATTATTATTAAATTCTTACATGACGTAATTTTTTTAGAGGAGGGGCCTTTGTGAGTACTCTTCAAGGAGCGCAGAAACGCATCGAGGTTACTCTATAGTCTATACTCTATACTCTATACTCTATAGTAAAGGAAGCGTATTATTTACGAATCCTTGTAACTATAATCTTATAGATCAATTACCTTCTGTATTTGTGAATGGAACCTCTCTGACTGTAGTTCAATATTATAATTTAGTTTAGTTTATTTTCTCTCTGTTGTACAACATGTTTTGGATATATTTGAAAAATTGATGCAAGCAAGCAATAATCAGTGGCGTATTCTGACAAAAAATAATAGGTATGCTGTATTCTAAAAGATGCAACGGAGATTTGGGAGCCGAGGACCCTCAACCACCGTTGTCCAAGAACGTCAAGGGATTATTTTCAAGGGATATATTTGAAGATGTGTTCATATAGAACAGTGGTTCTCGAACATTTATTATTTTCCTTTAACTGTATGCTATTTTATTAAATTTTGAGCCACCCTCTTTCACTATCATATTCTCTCTTTTTTTATTTATCCATAACGATGATCACCATCAAATTAAAATGTAATAAAAGTAGCTTCATGGTGTCAGCCCGCATTCAGGCTATACCTACCGAGTGGCTACCAAACTGTTTGGCGAATTATTGCCAACTCTTGTGGATAGAGGGTGTCATGTGGTCAGCACAGCGATGACTCCAGCCATTAAGCTCGGCTTTCTATACCGGAGCCACTACTTCTTTCTTCTAGTAGCTCCTTATTTATCCACTCCAGGCTGAATCTAACCCGTTCCAGACCCACTGCTTCCCAGATAATCTGGACGCGCTGGGAATTTAACCCGGGACCTCTGGGTCCGAAACCAGAACCTATGACCACTAGACCAATAGGCACATTTCTGAGTGCATAAGAAAGACAGATCCTATTCAATCAGCCCGGTGTAATTAAAAGCACACAGTTAGCAATACTCAAAGCAAACAATCATAATAAGAGTAAAATGAAATGGTATATCGATCAAGCGTCCATCAGATCTTGGTGAGAAGGAATCAGGTGGATTGTCCAACTCAACGTTGCAATTAAAACTATTTTATAAAGCCTAACTTATCTCACACAACGCTGCTTGGAAACAAACGAGTCTCCCAACTTGAAAATGTATTTATTAGAAATTAATTTTGAGGCCAAACATGTTCAAGCCGATTGACTGCAAACTAATTTTAGGTGACTTTAAATCAAATGACATTAAAACCTACTGACGTGCATTAATTGGGGTGGGGGGGGGGAGGTTTTAGGCTTTAATATTTTAAATCACATCACTCACTCCATATCCAGCTGTGGTTTTCATTAATAGTTCGTTGACATCTTTCATTTGCCCTAGCCTTCTTTTCAAATTATTATCCATGTTTTCATTAGTGTTAAGTTATTATTTGTATTTATGACGTTAATGACCTCTTTTAAGTATACAATCTCTTTATATTATAACTGTACAGTACATTAGCAACTGTAATGTCTGATAACAATCTTTGAAAGTTGACAAGTACTTAACCACTGACGTAGTTGTGTCCATGTGCTACTCACGTGCTATCATTCAGGGCAATATCATCACAACTCTCAATAAAATTATTTGCCATTGTGAAAATTATGAAAACTATCATAAGTACTATTTTTAAAATAATAACAATACCACACAGAATAAAATGTTATGACATTATAAAATATAAATATTTATATATAGTGATGCTGGAGAAGATTTTAGAGGATCAGGTGGACAGACAGGGTGACAAATGAACAAGTCCTCCTAAGAAGAGTGGGTGAGAAGAGAACCATTTTGGATGTGATTCCTCGATACAGAGAAAACTGGTTTGGACTCATCCTTAGGAGGAACTGTCTTCTGCACGACGTCTTAGAAGGAAAGTGCAATGAAAAGAGAAGTTTAGAGAGAATGAGGATTCAAGTATTAAAAGACTTGGAGGAATGAAGACAATTCTGGGAGCTGAAGGAGGAGACATTGGACAGGGTGCATTAGTGGTCCGATCCGATGTGAGGCAAAGTACGGGCCTACATTAAAAGGCATGTAGTCAAAAATTTGCGATACGTTCTGTTCCGAGCCTAAAGCGTCACTTCTGTTTCATACTGGATGTCCAGTTACAGGAAGACCGGGGTTCGAATCTCTTTTGGGTGTACTGAGGGCCTTTTTTCCCCACAATTTTTTATCCTCTTTCCCTATAAATGTATTTGAGTACATTAAGTTTCCTCTAAAAATTTTTGCTTCTATAATCCTTACCCCATTAGCATACCTAATGCATGCTTAGACCCGAATCGTTTTTAAGCTGTGATAAAAATTAAATAATAAATAGGATCATCGAAAAAGTTACAAAAAAATATTTATTTTTGTATTTATTTATTACAACTTATTCTTTGTTTGTGTGTGTGTGTGTGTGTGTGTGTATGCATGTGTATACCCTAATTTTGAATGGAAGAACAGTTAAAAAAATTCAGACATATTTTTTGCGACCAACATTGATAATATTTTCTTATATTATTTGTGTTATATTATAGGTATTGATAATATCTATCAAAAGTAACATCTGTAGATGAAATGACTTTATGTATTAATATATTAAAATTGTTTTAGTAACTTTAGTAACTAGCAACTACTGTTCTTCCTACCAAAATCATACTATATGTGTTTGTAGATGTGTGTTTGATACATCATGTATTCTTTAGATATAGTTCCAGCCAGTTGTATTTCATAATTATAACGGAGTTGTTTATTATTTTGTTCCTTTTAACTAAAAATGTACTAAGGTGTTCATTTATAATTCATTTATATTGAGATTAATAGTTAATTAGTACATTTTATCGCGCTTATTTTGCTATTAATCACCTTAAATATTTTAAGGGTGACCTGGAGGTCTAGCGGTAAGTTGTCAGACTTCTGTGCTGGAGATCCGGGGTTCTATCCTTGGTCCCGGCACAGATCTATCTAATTACCAAACCCTACTTTCACCTCTAACAAGACATCTTGTGAATGTGGGGAATTCCGGGCCTCCACCGTGGTTTCGGATTCCACGTTAAACTGTAGGTCCTCCATTTCATCTCACAATCACCCTATCATTACATATTAGCGTAAGTGCGTACAACCCGAACGGGTAGTAAGACGAGGTGCTAGTAATAATAATAATAATAATAATAATAAACTATTCTAAGAATTATTTGTAAGTTTCTTTCTAATTTTTCACTTTATGATAAGCCTACTATCATAATTCTTACGCTATTAATAATATAAAATATCAAATAGATGATCAAGAAAGAAATTATAGATAACTCATAAAGAATATAACTAAAAAATAAAAAGCTTGCGCAGAATAAACATTGTTAATTTAAATCTAAGAGTCCCTGAGTGAGCAAATGCTCTTCATATTATGTATATTCGAATCGGTCTTGTAATTATGATACTCGCAGATAGTCCAGTTTTGCGCTCAGTTGCCAACACATGGTCTCGTTGGTTCGTAAATAGGTGAGACCTCCAGACCGGCCTATCTCCTCTTGATGTCTCTCATGCCTCATTATTGACACACATCTCGTGATTGGGTTTTTATCTCAAGTTTACAATATCGAAACAACAAGATTCACAGTTGGTTTGCCTCACAATATTTTATTCTGAAAATTGAACCAGGGACCCTTAGGCTTAGTACACCAATGCTCTAACCACTGAGCTATCCAGGAACTGTCCCGTGCCCAACTTTGGTTATTTGATTCTCAAATATGCAATCCCTTACAATTATAATAATCGTACAGTTGGCAGCAATAAGCCAACTACCGAGTCGAGGGTGGCTGCGTTATCTGATAGCTCGTGATCTTAATTAATCACACATTAATTGTAGCTGACGATTTACACACGTCCATCATAGACTCTGCCTTAAAATATGAGTGAAGAACGACTCTGGACATGGGACGAATCTTGGATAGCTTAGTGGTTAGAGCATTTTCGTACTAAACTAAAGGTCCCGGGTTCGATTCCCGTATCTAGGTGTCATATTTCAATTTTAAGAATATGAAATCTGGTTGTATTAATCCTCAATAAAAAAACATAAATAATAGCTTTGTATATTTGATTCACGAGATTTTGTTTACATAGTTGAATACTTGGAGTACATGAGATAGTAGAGGAAGTAAGACTGAGATGGTATGGGCATGTAATGAGGATGTTGGAGTACACGAGATAGTAGAGGAAGCAAGACTGAGATGGTATGGGC
>CABFOW010001257.1:144865-155967 GCA_902141385.1 Timema californicum | reverse complement strand
CCCCCCCCACCACCGTCCCACCAGCAACAATATGGCTTCGCTTATTTTCTCATGGATTTTAATGGGGATGTTTCTTCGAACTCGTTTACATTATTTGAGTGACTTCACCCAACTGTGACGCAAAAAATGGCGTGCATGTAAAATAATTTTGACAAAATGGATTGTTAGTATCTCCACTGTAATAATTACCAGATTCTCTGCATGGCCGAAATTTTTTCGAATCTTAGAAGACCTGGGGCCACCAAAAGGGGAGAGTTTCTAAAAAAACCAAATTAAAAAAATCTCGAAGCCCAGAAAACCTGGGAGCTAAATATTGAATACTTGTCAGTCACAGAAAAAAATTGAATGCTTTTTATTTATGATGAATCTGGACGAAACGTTAATGAGACAAATCATTTGTGTGCTGAGCTATTCCCTAAAAGAGATAATACACAGCACCGTTAATTTTATCGTGTTGTGAAACAGTTTTTATAAAATGGAAGTGTAAAACTGAAAAGGAGAAAATGCCGAATAACTGACAACGGTGAAAATAATTAAATAATTAAAATAATTAATCCATCTTGTAAGTTCTCATGAAATTTCTCGTGTTTGTAGAATATTTCAAAGAGGTGCTATTAGGATACTGAAGCATCATATAAATTCCACCCAAACCATGTGTCATTGCATCAAGAGCTCAATGGAGATACATTTCAAAATCGAGTGATATTTTGTCAATGGACACGAAAAAAAATTCGAATCAATAACTTTTCACTTTGAGTGTTATTTTAATACGAATCGACTTTTACTGATAATGGGGAGGTTAATTGCCAAAACATGAATTATTGTAATGTGAAAAATACACTGTGGTTACGAGAAGCTAAATATGAACCCCCTTGGTCTGTCAATGTTTGGTGTGGTATTATTAATGATAAATTAATAGACCCCCTTTTTTAATGACGGCATGTTAATTGGATAGAAATACCGAAACTTTCTGAATCAGGAATTACCATTATTGCTTCATGAAGAGAACAAAAAAAGAGAACTCTGCGGAAATTGTGCAAAAGAAGGGAAACGTTTGTTGAGCACATAGTGGGACATCAAGGTCTTCTTCATACCATTATAGAAGGTACTATCGAAACGTAGAATGCTAGGAATTGACCAAGGGAAATATTAATTAAAACAAGTGATGAAAGACGCTAACTGTAAAAAATATAAATAAATGAAATAAAAGCAAGGAGATAGGAACTATGAAGGGCTGCTGCCAACTAACCTAAAAGTTGAAAACCAAATAAGAAGATGAAGTAGGCTTAGAAGACAAATGAAACATGGTGTTTGCCCAGCGTATTATTCATTTACTGACGACAAATTTAGTTCGGGACCACAATGACCGATGGATAGGACGCGATGTTCGAATTCATTGGTTTGCTAAATCACCTAAACTAAAATATTTTGATTTTTCATGGGGATACCTTAAATAAAAGGTATATCAGACCGTACCAACCATTCCAGGAAACATAAGGGTTCGCATTAAAAATGTTTGTAGACATATTGATAGAGAAACTCAATTACGTACTCATCAATATTTTATAGAGAATATTGAGAAGTATTGTTGAAGGTCATTAATTTGAACATTTATTGAAATAATTTGAGAAATCTTATATTTTATTTGATAAACCCACTTCCAGTTATAGAAATAACGAGGATGTGATTGAACAGTTTTTGACAAACAAACTCTCATTTTAAGGGTTAGGGGTCCAGGATTTCGGGAAAAATAGTTGTTTCCAACGAGCATCTGACTTTCTCAGATCATATTCATCTTTTAATCCTGTGTTTATATCACCATGAAAACCCTGATTTGTGCATGTGTGTATACACGTAAATAAAATGTTTCTCTCTGGTGACAAATAATGACAAATCAACCTTTTTTTTAGTAGGCCTACCATGTTTTACTACGCGTTTGGGTTATACGCTTATGTACTAATTACCCTAATGGGTTTTAGGGATTAGGAAGGTTATATTTAGAGGAAGTGAGGCCCCATTTGCATGGAGTAAGAGTGGAGAAACATTTAGTAAAAAAACACATTTTGTACAGCCGACCGAGATTTGAACCTCGGCCTCTCCGTCATCGGCAGTCTATTTTACTGTTAAAATAGCGAGTTAGAACACGTGGCCACCAAAACGGGTAGCTCAACTATTACTTTCTCTTTCTTTGATAATCTCTCTCTGTCACAATCTTTCTCACACCCTTTCATTCTCACACTCTCTTTCCCTCATAATATATTTCTCTTACGCTTTATTTCTCATGCACTATCGTTCTCAAACACTATCGTTTTCACACTCTCTCAAGCACACTATTTCACACAAACTCTCTTTCACACCCCCACACACACATGCTCTCTTTCAAATAATCTCACACACACTCTACTTCACACAAACTATCTTTCATATACATTTTTTTCACACACACTCACAACCACTCTCTCTTAATCTCTCTCTCACACACACACACTTTTTCTCTCTCTCTCTCTCACACACACACACACACTTTTTCTCTCTCACACACACACTTTTTCTCTCTCACACACACTTTCTCTCTCACACATCCACTCTCTCTAACTTTATCTCACTTTCTATTTCACATTGTCTATATTGTACACTTTCTCTTACACATCCACACACACAATCTCTCTTTCTCACACTCTCTTTTTCACACACATTTCTCACTATCACTCGCCAATACTCACTCGATTACACTCACTCGCTCACTTTTACTCTTTCACACTCACTTTCTCACATTCACTCTCATACACCTCTCTCTAACACTAAACATCTCGATATAACACTTACACAATCACACTCACTCTCAAGTTTGATCGACCTTTCACTCTCTTCCTGATCTATTATATGGCCCCATTTACGGTAATTGAAATTATGAAAAAACGGTTTAACCGTTTTTGACCAACGAACACTCATTTTAAAGGTTAGCAGTACACGATGCCGGCGAAAATAGTAACCTAAAATTAAATTTCCATTTTCAAAGCGTAATTTCCCATCTTTCCCTTCTGTATGGACAGTATCTCATCTGTACAATCATTCATTTTCTACATCACCGTGGAAACCATGATTTGTATATGATTGTATATCGGTTTATTGGTTAAAAATCAGCTCAATTATTAATTGAGTGGATTGGTTCAACGAATAGATATAAAGTTGGGACAAGGATAGAGGCGTGAAAGAGGTAAAGTAACACGTTTTGATTCAAATTAAACACCAAAAGGTAAATATGTATGTGTATTTCGAAGAAAAAACTTTTATCTAAAGAATCAAGTGGTGGCTTATTTTAAAGATATTTTCTCAATAAAAAGTTTAGAATACATTTTAATACAATAATTTGCAGCCATCGCCACAACGATTCACTATTAATACTGCATTTTCTTTAATAAAAATTTACATAATCAAGCAAGCAATTTTGTAACATAAATGTAAATAGAAATTTGAGATAAATTGTATAGAGTTTGAATATAAATTGTTTCAGACAAACTTGTTTTTTTAAATGTAAAATCAAAAGTTCCTAAAAATGCAGGCTTCCATTTGAAAAAAAAAAGTTTACCTTGAAATGATCTTGAAAGCGTCAATCAAGTTTAAAATAAATAACTATGCCCTATTTCAACCTTAAAAACAAAATACCCTTCTCTGAAATCTCTATTTCTAAAATGCTCTTTTTACGTGATGTACAGGTGTACCAACTTAAATTCTTCATGTATACAAGCACATACTTCGTGATTTCTGTAGGCTTTTTTAAAAAAAAACAACAACTTAAGTTTATGTATCTTAAGTAGATTGTAGGCTTAGTCAAATTAAACAACAATCCAGTAAATAATAATAAGTAGTGTATTTTCCGTCCATTTGCAGTAATTGGGCTTACATTAATTAACCTAACATCATTTATATCAAATCTAAATCAACTGTCATATTTATTTACAAAACACACCTCAAAAGTAGTGTTCGCCTTTCAGCTTGAGAAAAACTATTTGGTCGACAACATTCGATACTAAGCAGTAACCAATTCATTCACAAAAACCTGCCTACTATTTAACCGCCCTAGATCATGGGGGAACTCTTATGGCTTCTCAGACTTCTTATAATCAAACAATTTTTTTAATAAATTATTCCTAAAAACTTAGCCATTTTGTTCGTTGTACACGCAGCACTAACTCTATAATGTCTGAATTTGATTTACATCATTTTCGTAGAAAAAGAAGGAAACAAACTCATTAAATATCTACCTAATAAAGATATTTACTCCAAATATGCTTATATGTCTCGTGAACTGTGGGATTTTATTAAGATATTGGAGTATTTTATTAATGTGTTAAATTAAACACATTCAAAATATTCAAGGCTATAATTAATTAGGAAATAAATTGCATACACTCATTCTAGCCATATATTTACACTTATAGGCCTACTACACATACACTTACCAGATTTAACTAGTATATCAAAGATAAATTAATAAATAAATGAATCCCAAAGACCTAAAACATGTAAAAAAAAGTTCACAAACGTCCCAAGTAACTTATTATTATTATTATTATTATTATTATCATCATCATCACCGCGTATTACCAACCGTTCGGGTTGCACGCACTTGCGCTAATGTGTAATGGTAGGGTGATTGTGAGATGAAATGGAGGACCTTTAGTTTAACATCCAAACCACGGTGGAAACCTGGCATTCCACAGATTCACAAGTTGTGATTAATACACGTATTATCAGAGGAGAAGGGAGGGTTTGGCAATCAGATAAATCTGTGTAGTAACTTATTACAACTAGAAATTCACTTATATCAATCACGCACGACTTAAGGCCAGAGTACGAATTCCCGCATCATACTCCTGATACATAGACTGCCCCATAGAGCATCTCACAATACCATAGACACGCGACCCACTGACGTACCAATACCAAACGCTAGTTTACCTATACCACTTTAACTCAAGAAATTAAGCGGAACTTAAACTAGAATTAACATAAAACTGATCCGATGCTAAACATACTCTGGACTCCAAATGGACTGCACTGCCTGTTGGCCTGGCCCATTTATGATAAGCGCCACAGTTATAAACTATAAGATTCAGTTACCGAAATACTTTAGATCTAAAGGGTCCTACATTTATTTATTTTCTCTCTACGTCCTCTAGTGTCCTTCGAATAAACATGGTACCATCCACTCACTTGCTGGTAGGAACCGACTTGTGGCTGAGGGTAAAAAGATGGAGAAAAATGTAACAATCTGCGTGGAGTCTTCTAGAATTTTAAGGAAGAGAGAAAAAGATAACTGACTCATCGATCTTGTTACCATATGAAAGCTTGCTCTTACGTTTTAAAGTAGGGTTTAATATCCTCACACTTGTAAAAATGTAATTAATGACCAGCTACATGGGTGGATAAGGTATCTGTATTTGCTTACGCAATATAACGTATTTAAGGTATTATTTAGTTAATCTCCTTTATTTCGATAATATTGGCTTAACTCTAATTTAATATTGATTTATAAAAATAAACTTAAACTGTGTATGATAAGTCTGGCCACTTACACAGATGTGCACTTTACTTGTACAATGGTTTGGGAAACATGCGATTCCATGCCAAAGATATTGTATTTTGATAGAATTTTATTTGTGGTGCCATTTTTGTAATATATAGTGATATTTGTACAACTAAATAAAACTATAACATCATGTACTTTACATACAAAATCACGCCATTCTCTTAAAGATTAGGCAAGAAAATGTGCATATAGCTTCAAAAACAATAACTCCATATTCTCACTAACAATCTCCACACTTCCCTCTCCTTGTATACTCCCTTCGCTTCATTAACATCCAGACACCGAGCCATACATGTTCTTTTATTTCTAAAACTCTTGATGTTTCTCTTTATCACAAATTCGTCTACAACATTTAACCACGTTTTCCTTTTTATCCACGAACTCTACCATAATATATTTTCTTATTCACTCGAACCACACTCATCCCCTCAACATGTCCAAACCAACATATGACGAACGCTTCATAAAAAAAAAAGCTCTTTTGGGTTCCCTTTCAAACTACACTCCTTCAGCACCCATTTATTAGTGAATTTGTCCATACTAGTATTTCCACACTCATTTCTTGGATATCTCATTCCAACCACAATCACACATTGATGAAACAAATAGTCGAAACTATTGTTAATGCATTTTAGTGAGGATATTTCCTCATAGATATCATATTCTGAAAATTGAAAAATCACACCTGGACACGGGAATCGAACCCGAAGGTCCCGGGTTTGATTCCCGTGTCCAGGTGTCATTTTTCAATTTTCAGAATATGACATTCACACACGTTTCTCCTGGAAAATCCACGTTTCTCATCCATACAACAATTTTGCCAATTTTCCGATACTACTTAATTCTTTGCAATAGTCCACATACATCCAACTACTATCCAAGAAGTATTCGCCTGTCTGTCTATTTCACCATCTTTCTTTCCATTTTTACAAAACATTCTGCCCAGATACATATAATCTGTTCAAGTGTTCTAACAATTTTACATTAATACTAGGTTGACAATCATTTCCTGATCCATCCTTATCTACAATTATCACCCTACTTTTGGACATAATTATACGAAAATCATTCAGCCTGTCACTACACTTAGACGATTTAATGAATTCTGCAAGACATTTTCATTTTGAGTCATTATTACAACATCATCTGCACATAGCAGCACTCTCACATTCACATTGTCCATTTTTACACCATCCGCGTCCTCACAGGGATCCGTCATACACCTATGCGCAAACATATTAAACAGCCATGGAGTCATACCACAACCCTGGCTAATATCCTGTTAAATGTCAAACCATTTGCTCAAAGCTCTATTCATCCTAACTTACGCTTTATTTCCATCATACAGCACCATAATTGCATTTACTAACAATGCATCCACACCATTCACTTTCATGAACATTCCATAACATACTCCTATTCAAACGATCGTATTATTTCTCCGGATCAAAAAATCACAGTCCACTTTCTTCTTTACTCTCTTAAATTTCTCAATCACTAGTTGCAATTAAAATATCTGGTCCATGAAACCTCTATCTGGCCTGAAATCACATTGCACACCCCAAATATGGTTAGCGGTTTTTTAACGCACTCTCTCAATTAAGTTTATCCCAAAAATATTGCCTGGAATACTCAACGAACCAATAATTTGCACACAATTATTTCATTAACTATTAATGCCTTTTCCTTTGTACAAAGAAACATTCTTCCAGTTATTAGGAAATTTTGAAGGCCCAATACACATAATGAACAAATCACACAATATGGCAAGTAGTACCATGCCCCAACACTTAATAATTTCTCTTGTGATCCTATCTACAGCAGCAACTTTGACATTCTATTCTTTAACAATTTCATAAATTTTAATACCCCTACCTCATAAACAATTTCACTCATCATACGTTTCCCTATTTTCTGCCACGTTGTCTATTTTTCACCATATAATTTCTTAAAACACTCTTTCCATTGCGCTCATATAATGTTTTCATCTCGAATAATCTCATCTCGTTCATTATGAATGCCATATTATGTATTTCCTTACTCTTCTTTGTTTTTACCAAATTCCAAAACAGCTTATTTCCTTCAAAATCATTTGGTATTCTTTTTTATTCTTTTAATTTAATTTGTTCCTTACTCTCGTATAGCATTTTATTTGAATTCATAAATTCCTCTTTGTATACGTCCCACAACCTTTTACGTTCTGTTTCACTCTCCATGGCATTAATTTGTTTTTACATCTTTTTCTTTTCTCTCACAACATGTTTTACCTGTTCATTCAATAATGCATCTCTAAGTTTCCTATCACCTAAACTCCACACACATCTTTCACGCACTCAACAACGAACTCTTTTATTCTGTTCCAAGCACTTTATATATCATTAGAGTCTATTTATACATTTCAATAAAACACTTGTTAAGTTAATTTTTCATTCACCAATCTTTCCTGTTGCATTTTCACACTTTGATTCCGCAATTTTTCCACTTTCACTCTTACGTTTTTAATAATCTTGTGCTACTTCCTCACGAAATTCCTACACGATTCAACTACTGAGTTCACCAATAAGTGGTCCATTTCACATTCATATTCACGCACAGCTCTGGTATTCTTTACCAAACTTCATAGTATCTCATCATACAGCACAAAACCAATCATCTTTCTCGAATCACCCTTTTACATGTATACAAGTGAATGGCTTTGTTCTTAAACCATATGATCAACACCAATTCATTAACTCATTACCATTCTAGTTCACCCTGTCATCACCATAACTTACTAACAATCTCTCTGAATTCCCTCTTTGAATACACACCCATCCATTCACATCTTCTAGAAAGATAATGCTTTCATCCGGCCACATGCATTCAAGACTACATGTTTTACCTGTTCATTCAATAATGCATCTCTAAGTTTCCTATCACCTAAACTCCACACACATCTTTCACGCACTCAACTACGAACTCTTTTATTCTGTTCCAAGCACTTTATATATCATTAGAGTCTATTTCTACATTTCAATAAAACACTTGTTAAGTTAATTTTTCATTCACCAATCTTTCCTGTTGCATTTTCACACTTTGATTCAGCAATTTTTCCACTTTCCCTCTTACGTTTTTAATAATCTTGTGCTACTTCCTCACGAAATTCCTACACGATTCAACTACTGAGATCACCAATAAGTGGTCCATTTCACATTCATCTTCCCGCACAGCTCTGGTATATTTTACCAAACTTCATAGTCTCTTATCATACAGCACAAAATCAATCATCTTTCTCGAATAACCATTTTACATGTATACAAGTGAATAGCTTTGTTCTTAAACCATATGATCAACACCAATTCATTAACTCATTACCATTCTTGTTCACCCTGTCATCACCATACCTTAGTAACAATCTCTCAGAATTCCCTCTTTGAATACACACCCATCCATTCACATCTTCTAGAAAGATAATGCTTTCATCCGGCCACATGCATTCAAGACTTTATTGAGCTAATTCCAAAACTTTACTCTTACCCGTCTTGAATCTCCACTGGAGCATACAAATAATTAACATAATTCTACGTATACCTATTTTCATACGTACTAATAAAACTCTGATGACACCAATTCATACCTTCACACAAACAGCTTAAATGTTTGGATTAGTATTAAACCTACTCCCTGACTTTCCCTCATCCATTCATCCACACTTGACCACAGTGCCAGACTGTCATGGTTCGTCATAACAGTTTTAAAAAAATAGCCTCCATAAAAATTGATGTAGATGTCCTTTTTGAACTTAACAAACAATTTGGTGGAACAATTAAAATTAAAAAATCTTAGTTCAGCACGGTTACAGATTTAAAGTAAAAGTGCTATACTAATCCCAATAACGTCTATGCTCATTTCCCTTCTCATTACGCTAAATTAACTAGATAGGTCAGGGAATATTTGTGGCATTCTGTTTGTCTTAAATAAATAATAAAGTCGTGTAGATTCTGGTGGGCCGGACATACAGCGAGAATGGGAGAATCCGGTACAGTGTTTAGAGTACTGACTGGCAAATACAATGGGATGACCTAGGTGCGGATTGGAGGATAACATTAGAATGGACCTGAAATAGATATAGTGTAATAATATATACTGGATAGAACTAGCTCAAGATAGGTATAGGTGGCGTACTATTTTAAGTGCTGCTATGAAACTTTTAAATTTCTAATGTCATAAAATAAGTAAGGATGTTCAAATAGTAAAATATCTACCGGATACTACTAAATTGTATTCATCAATTTAAATTTTCTTCCTTTAATTATACAAAATAGACTCTCTACCACGGTTATATGGGGTTAGTCATAACAGTGTTTTTGTATTTAGTGCCATGATGATCATGCATTTAAAAATATTTTCCCAAATCTAAGATATCCGCGATAGTAGCAGAGTCCTTGTATGGACTGATAACACAAACAAAATACTTGTGTTGTATATTGTATTAATTAGCGTATCAATTAGACCATTGTTGCACTGAAGGCCAACCATGCCAATGTTTATTCAAGGGGAGATAGACACAGCATCAACAATGAAATAAAAGTCGAACTCACAGAAACCTAGGCCAAAGTGAATTGGGCACGGCATTCGTTTTGCCTGAGTGATCGCGTGGTTTAATATTGTACTCTTAGATTATGGTCTGACAACATTTATACACGTGCGCCATTTTTGGTCTCAGCTATCTCCAATATTAGGCCTTTAGAAAAAATAACAAAATTATATGATGAAAAATAAACTTGAATTTGTACATTTTTTTTTATCTAAAGGGGACATCCTACCATAGCACTGAGGTTGTCACAAACCTCTAGAAATCCTGCATTAATAAAAAAAAGTATCTTTTCAGAATTAAGATGATTATCAAAATGTGTCAAAAGGCAAAATGTTCGTATTGAAATGTGGTCATATAAAAAAATCGTAAAAAGGTACAATGAGCTCTTTCTAAACGACGTTTCACACAAACTATTTAAGGTCCGAGATTATTTATTTATCAGTACAGTGCAGTGCAGCAGTGCAGTGCAGTGCAGTTACTACCCGTTCGGACCATAAGCTTATGTAGAGCCTAGTAATTACTCTAATGGTTTTAGAGATTAGGCAGGGTATATTTATAGGAAGTGTATCCGCTTTTGCATGGATAAAGAGTGTAAAACAGTTTTGAAAAAAAAAAATAACATTCACTGTAAACCCGACCGAGATTTGAACCTTGATCTCCCTGTCAGTGGCGGTCTAGTCTACTACGAGAGTAGCGCCTTAGATCACGTGGCCACCGAAGTGGGAGAATTTTGAGATTAAAGTAGATCCAAATAGATAAACACATACAACAGGATATTCTTTTAATAATAATAATAATAATAATAATAATAATAATATTTAGCACCGCGTCTTACTACCCGTTTAGGTTATACGCTTTAAGTACTAATTACTCTAATGGATTAGGAATTGGGATGGTTGAAATAGAGGAAGTGAACCCGCATTTGCATGGAGG
>CABFOW010001257.1:68719-140931 GCA_902141385.1 Timema californicum | reverse complement strand
TTTACCTCCATGTTCAACGGAACTGCATCCGTCAATACCCACCGATACTCGTCCCAGTCACTACTGGGGATCTTCCTCCTAAGGTACGACAATCTTGGGTTTGTCTTCAGGGCTATCCTTCCGAAGACCGGGAGATGGTCGGAGTCAAGTTCGTTTAAGGCTTCGAGTTCTTCCGGCAGCGTATCCAGATCCATTAGGACGACATCCAGAACATCGGGAAGATTCCTGTAATTGGATGGGTAGAACGTCGGCTCGTTAATAGCCAGGACTGTGTAGTTCTTGATTGCTGCCTGGCCAGCCAGTGTCCGACCTGCCTGATTGGACACGCGACTGTTCCAACTCGTATGTTTACAGTTAAGATCTCCCGCTACGAGGAAATCCTTTTTTGACGTGAGCCTGTCTAGGTCATCTATGGTGAATGGGACGCAGGGCTTCTGTAGACAGCGGTAAACACTATCTGTTTCCACCCCGTGGGAATAGCTATCGAAGTGGATTCAATATAGTCCATAGCCGGTAAAGTTGTTTGATAGTGTACAAGGTTACTGCGCACCAACACGGCTGTGCCCCCTCCCCGGCCAGCTGTCCTACCTTTGCGATACATCTCGTATCCGCAGAACCGCATCTTCTTCTGTTCCGATAGGTGGGTCTTACAGATCAATGCCACGTTGACTCCCCAGAAGTTGTCGAAACCCATGTTCTTGATGGGCTATGCCATAAGCGTTCCAAAACAGTATATTCAATGACTCTTCTACACCTCTTTCCTGATCAGTAGCCATCGCACAAGAATTCGGTTGCAGCTTCCAGAAGAAGCATTACTTTTGTTGTCTTGTCTGGAGCATTCTTCAGCCGTACGAGGTACTTCCTAAGGAGTTGGAGTAAGCCCACCACGTTGATTTCCTTGATAATTTGGAGGTGGAACGTTTTTCTTGTTTGTCCTTCTTGGCAAGCTTCTTGACAACCCCACGGGAAGATGGTTAATTCAATCCCACATATCCTGCTAATGTTGGTTGTCTAGCAGAAGATTGCTGGCTAGTTGAGGGTTTGCGACTCCCAGCCACGTGGGCAGCAGGGCTGGCCACTTTACTTTCCCCCTCTTTTTTCTTTTCTGACACCTAATTTTTCTTCTCCAGCTCTCATAAATAAATAGGGCAGTTGCGGTAATTTGATGCATTCTGTCCCTTACAGTTTACGCATTGTGCTGGCGTTATTTTCTCTTTTTTCTGGCACTCTACCATCAGGTGACCTCCTAGACACTTGACGCAGCGTGGTTTTTGGGCACAGTAGTTCTTAGAGTGTCCAAAATGTTGGCAGCGGTGGCACTGAAGAATTGTGCTCTGTGAAGCACGATACTCCTCAATTTTGACTACAGTAAGATTGATGACCGGTACCTTAAAGACCTCACCCACACCTTATGTCCTCGCAAAGGTGCAGACAAATGTCGGTAGAGGTCTCGGTGTCCCTGACTGTGGAGATGATTTCGAGTATCTCCCATAGGTTGGCGTGAATCCCCTGTTCTCAAGTTCCACCTTTATGTCTGAGCTGGACATACTTGCATGAAGGCCCTTTATGACAGCCTTGAAGGGCTTGTCCTTGGGAAGTACACACGTAAAGTGTTCCAACGTGTTTTGTTTGAGTAGCTTTAACAGGGCGGAGTAATCCCTGAAGGAGGTCGTGACCTCCTTAATCCCCTGTGCAATACAATACACCTTGTAATCGTCTTGCAAGCCGCTGTTTATATGCTTTATAACATTGTTGTATTGTATCGCGTTAGTTACGACAACCGGGGGGGTCTTTATACGCCACTAGGTGGAACTTTCCTTCATGCCTCCACTTGGTTGCCCCGTTTGACTGGTCGCTGTTTCATCCTGTAGGCTAGACAAGATAGCAAACTTACTGTTCACTTTTATAGCCTTCGACTGCAGAACTTCCTGTCCCGGCCTGGTCCTGAGCTTCCGCTTGAGCCCAAAGACTGGCTCAAAGGTTTTATCTGTTTCAGTGTTGGATGGACCCCCTTCCTGGCCTTGGTCCTCCATTTCTTCATCGTCCGTTCTTTCAACGTCTACATCCGAGTCGGAGGACATTCCCTCCTCTTGACGCGTCCCTTGCGGTATACCACTCTACCCAAATTCAGTCGGCACGGAATATATCGCCAAATAAACAAAATAAACCTTATTCCACAAGACGATGTGATACAGGACTGACTAAAAAGGTCTTCGTAGCTTACTGGACATATTGCATAATATTCATAACAATAGGCAAATGAATTTAAATGTGAACATCAGAACCTCTATAGGGTATATGTGCGCAGAAGTAGAAAATAATTGGTGTAACATCCCTTCACTGATGGCTCAGAAGGAGTGGGAAGTAAGAAATAGAAGTAACGTAATTAATACTACGTAGGCTATTTTAAAAGTCTTTCCCTAGAGGGGGAAGGCGGAATTGCTCACGCTAAACAATGGCGTTCCTGAGATTACTAAAATCAAATACCATAAATGGACTTGTGTTTTCAATTTTTATCCACTGTTTAGAGATTTCTTTGGATAAATATACGTGTCAGTTTCTGTTATCTATAAATCCGTTATTGGTAAGTTGTTTCCCGTGAGAATCCATTTTATTTTGCCAGGGAAATTTAAACTGCCCGTAATAAAGAAGAAACCGCTATTCGGAAATTACAGTTAAGAGATCTTTCACTACTGTATGTATCATGGCTAATTAATTTAATGCTTCAAAAGGGTTTGTAACTATTTTAAAGAAATAGTATAGCTCTCGATTGGAGTTTAGACCGAAAGTGAACATTAGATAAAAATATATATAAATAGATAAAATCTAATAAGTTTGATTAGTTCGTTTTTATAAATGTTTACTCAGTTAATAAACTAAAATATAAGTTTTTGTTCATTTTATATTATTACTTGTTTAATTTTAGAGTTCATATAGCTTTCAATTAACCGTGAAATTAGATTACAACGCTCGAACCATAAAAATCATGTAATTCAAGCATATGAAATTTGAGCCAATGAATTATTAACTCGACAAAGATAAAATTTGTACACGTGAAATAGAGTTTTTTAAATTTTAATCTTAGTAATAAACATATCTACAGTCTAAAACTTTGTTGTTTTTTCCTAAATAAACGACTACCTTAGCTTACTATTTTACAAACATAATTTTCTATGTTCACTCACTGGTGTTGGTTGGCTAACAATATGATGACAAATATTTAAGAAAGAAAACTTTGAATTCTTACATCATAATAATAACAACTTGATATTTTGCGTGAACAGATCCTCATCCAGTATTCATGTGATGTGTTGATAAATTAATATTAGTAACAAGAAAACAAATTTGTAGATAACTATGTCAATTTTATTTAATGATAGTTGAGTCAACTAGAGAATATATAAATAATTATAATACTAAAAAATAGAACATATGATGAGAAAAATATAGTGATAAAGTTGTTATTGGAGAAATGATATTTAAAATTAGATAAAAAGTAATATTCTAAAATATAAGCATATAAAGTTATGATACATGAACAATCTTAGGTTGGTGAATAATAATGAAAATTAAAAGTTAATAGTAAATAAAATTTAATGCAAAATGTAATAATCAGGTGTATGATTCTTCAAGCTAGCAATTGTATGATTACACTATAAATTTAATGTTTGTAAGATTCAATAGAGAAGTTTGTTGATGTGGTGATGTTCACGCAAACAAGTTATTATTATGTAAAAGTTCACAATTTTATTTATTAAATATTTAATGTTAATTACTACTTACCAAAAAAATCATGATCATTAGTAAAAATATGATTACAGGTGAATAGTACTAATGATACAGGATACTGTCTAATTTTCTTAGGATGGGTATTTTTATCCGACAGCCGTGAAGGTTAATATAACCTGATTTTTGTAGGAAGAACTGTAAATAGTCACAAACGCTAGTAAAACTGCTTTCATATGAGCATACTACAAATAATATGGTTTATATCTTTAACTTTTGATAGATATTATCAATACCTATAAAATATCATTAATAATTTAGTATAAGGCTATCAATATTATACTTGTATTTTATAAAATTATTCTTCTTTCCAGAATCAGAGTATATATCTATTTCCACCTATTCATACATCAAGTCATGCTATCTGAAGCTGTCATTTTTGGTAGATATTATCAATGCCTGTGAAATAATAATAATAAGAAAATAGTAAGAGGATATTAATTTTGGCAGCAAAAAAGGTTTATTTTTTTTTATCAGAAAGGCTCTTTATATTAAAATTGGACTGTACACATGTTCCATAATTAATGCTTGTATAAGAGGCCCTCCATTTTCCCAGAAAATTGTTACGAAATAACGGATTGAAGCTGGTTCCAAAAATTTCCATTAGAAACTTTGAATAACATTGATAAGATGCTTATGAAATGAGGTAAGCTCCTATTATTTGTCTAATTTGATAACAACCTTTGGGAAATAATGGGTTAAGGAAAAAAGAGGATTGAATTTGGTTTCCTTAACAACTGCAGAGGTCAGTAACTCGTCAGTTTTAAGAAGTTGCGTTTTTTCCTTCATAAAAATAATTGTTACAAAATACAATACACAAACTTTCTCACATCCGTTAACTATTATACATTCTATTTACAGTATTTACTTTGTAGCCGTCTCAGTAGTTATGGAAACTTTTTATCTCCCCCCCTTACTCCCCCCACACAAAAACACAGAGGTGATGTTTCCTTACTTAATTCAGTACGGCATTAAATACAATTACGCTTCAGTGGCCTCACGGTCTAGGTAGGGGTCTCCAAACTATGGCCCACGGGCTATATCCTGCTCGTCACAAGACTATATCCGGCCCACCTCAAGATTTTATTTAAAAAAAAAAAGTTTTCCTTCGTTATTTCCTAACCACACAGTATATTTGACATGCCCAGTTCTTGTCCGAACACGTGCTTCCCCTAGAGACGTGAAACAGAAAATTTCCGTTTGGAAAATCTTCCCTATATTTTTTCCGGAAAATTTTTCAATACGGAAAACATTAATTAAGATTAATTTCTTCCCAGGGCGTTAACACCAGAAACATCATCAAACGAGCTTTGGTGGCCATACGGTCTAACGTGCTACCCTCACAATAGACTAGATTGCCGATGACAGGGAAATCGGTACTCGATCCCAGGCGGGTGCATTGAGGACGGTTTTCCCCAAATAGTTTTCCACTCTCACGAGTCAATTCCTCTAAGTTCAACCTCCCTCATCCCTAGCACATCAGCGTAGTTAGTATATAGGCGTATAATGCGATAGGGTTACGTGGCACTAAAAAAAGTAGTAGAGAAACAAATGAATGCGCTACTTTGTAGACCCGTTATGTTCATAAATTTCAATTTTTCATCATCAATAAGTTAATTAAAATGATTTTAAAGTTGTCGTGACATTTGTCTCCCCCCTACCCCCTATACTTCTTATCTACCCCTCCCCCATTCCCACTACGCTGTTATTATAACCCACTCGTCTCTTAATACACTATATTTTGAAGTTCAATAGGTTCCAGGCTAAGGAAAATTTTGCGGAACATTTTTCGGAAAAATTTCTTCTTTAGCTTCCCCCCATGACACCAAACCAAAGTGCTATCAGAATTCCAAACCCTCATTTTCAATCGCATACGTCATATAATTAAAGACCTCACTACCTATGCCTACAACATAATGAATGACTTGTGACAATTTTAGGTATTACTAAGCCTCTCGGGAGATAGCTATTGAGCGTAAAAAATAAGTACTAATATTAAAATATTTTCAAAAGAGGTATCGTACAACCCTAGTTTAGTCAAAATGAGCCACAAGACCAATGCCATTAATAGGTCTGGAATAAGTGAAATATGGATACAAGAGGTGCCTTAACATATTAAAATATGGTCAAAAAATACGATTATGACTTTCTCAAACATATCCTGAATTGAATGAAGTTGCCTGAACTTTTAAACCAAACAGTTAATATATTTGATAATTTGTTAAAACACATAACTTTTAGATAAAAATATTATTTAATTAGATGGCAAAACTAAAAAATGTTGAATAAGAATATAAAATGTAGGAGGTATCCTAGTGATATTCTTACAAAATGTTTCAAGTTCAGTCAAAATTAGTCGGAACTCTCTCAATATATTTTTTCACAAACAATATTCTAATGTCAACCTTTATATTAGTATCGAGGCACTTTTTCAATTTTGGCCATTATTTATTAAACTTAACTCAGTGCCGAAATCTTTACAGTACTAGATAATATTAATTCAATAACTTAAATAATTTTTACATCGTATCAGACTACCCACTCTGGTGATCCGTATTTGACTACGATAATGGGGTGGGCGAAGAAATTAAAGTATTAGAAGAAATGTACCAATATTTTTGGGTAGAGAGTGTGATTAAACATTTAGGAAATATCACCCTTGGTAAATTCCTCCGGGATTCTAACTCCAACTTCCGCGTCACCAAAAAAAGCCACCCAAATGGGAAAAAATTGGATCTGAATCATAAGTCGTTAGAAAAGAGCAAGATACTATTTTGATATATTCCTAATTAAATACTATGTTTGTACACTTTAGATTTAATACGATCAGATCAACATTATGGGAAAATGTAGGATACCCTAAAGTTTGGGAAAATTAATACATTATGACTTAAACTATATTTGTTTATTGACTTTTGTCCGAATCAGTTGATTATATATTTTTAAATGTTGGTCTGAGTAGAGCTATCTTTAAAAAAAATTAATTAAATTTAAATTTAATATTTTTTCAAACTATATAAACGTATTTATTTTATAATAGTTGTGTAAATTTTTAAAAGTGTATCACAATAAGTTTTCTACGCTTTTAAATATTAAATTAATTACCAAATATTAAAAAAATAATTGAAACTCCTACTTATGTTATAAGGGACTAATCTCTGTATCTTCTG
This sequence comes from Timema californicum, assembly GCA_902141385.1. Lineage (NCBI taxonomy): Eukaryota > Metazoa > Arthropoda > Insecta > Phasmatodea > Timematidae > Timema > Timema californicum. Next base: position 133,975 of record CABFOW010001257.1, on the reverse strand, counting down.
ATAATCACTGACTGCCATTTAACTTTTTGTACTCTCACATTGAACAAACACAAAAATTACTTTATAATTTTGTAAAAAAAAAGTATCAGGTTTGATGTTACAGGGACAAAGGAAGAGGGTTTGGGAGTTGTTGAGCATTCACTCAATGTTGTATAAAAACGCTGGCGTGCAGTTTTTAAATGAGCAATTCCATAAAACAGCCCTGGGAAAAATAACGGCCCTTCACGTATTTGTATGCAGCACGTAAGCTAGCTTTCTACGAAAAAATATTTAAGTCTTGAAAATAGAGTAAAAAAATATATTCATAAGGAAAAATATACCATTTATATTCAACATACAGATGAAAAATTATAATCATCATAATCATCATTATAATATCAACTAGTAAATTTATACCTGACATTAAAGAAATTATGAAAGATAAGAACAAAATGAATTTATCTAATCTAGTTCTATTTTATTCGAGATTTACTATAATGTTTGATAAATTTTCTCCCTCTCTATGTTGTCTGTGTTTTTTTTCTTAAACACTTTGTAAATATGAATGTCTCATTTATAATATGTTGCACATACTAAACATTTTCAGTTTTTAATTAGAATTTCCTTCTGTGAGATAGAAGGGAATGCGAGAAAAGGCCAGTGTTTTGCAGTTTTTATGGCAAAACATTTTTTTGGCCAAAATAAATAAAATATTACTCAAGTACAAACATAGAGTTTAATTTTCTTCGTATGGTGACTTCAAAATTTCTTGAATAACTGTCAAGGTTGTTCTGTAATTTTATAACAACTTTTTCTTTTCATTTAAAAAAGGATGTTAGATAAATGCCACCATGCTCATGACAGATATTCAGGAGTTTTTTTTATATCAACACGTGAAGAAAATTAAACTTTACATTTGTACTGGAGCATTATTTTATTTATTTTTGCAAAAATAAAAGGTTTTCCCATAAAAACTGCAAAAATACTGCCCTTTTCTCCCGTCCACTTCCATCCCACCCTAAATTTAACTTTACATCTCTCCATGTTTTATTCACTAGAGAAAAAATATATATATTTTTTAAGTTTAGACAAAGTCTTTATTAAGGAACATAATATGTTTTAATATTCTTTTCTAACTATTCCGAAATTTACTCACGGGTTTGCCAGTTCTTTTTAATATCATGATAATTTAAGACGCAATGATAATTTTTATACTTAATTTCCATTTTATATATTTTAATTGTAATTAAATGTAGTATTATTCTTTCGGTTTCCAGACCCCCCACCCTCACTTTTCGATTTCTACAGTCACACACGCTTGGCTACATGCCTGCAATAGTTCAAAGACGATACTAATATACGAGTAGTTAACGACTTAATCATAGTAACCTATACCTTTATTTTTTATTGGATGCATTAAAAAGGTGTAGTTTTTATAAACTACATTTAGAGGATACAGAGGGGGCAGGCCCTAAGACTCCTCACTTGGACACGTGGCTGACGCTCCTCCCCATCAACGACTAATTAGACAAGACTGGAATTGCAACTCTGTCAGCATGCCCACCGGTGTGAGTAACCTTGGTCCTAAACGTAGTAGTATCTAATTTTAGATTAAAACGGCAATAACCTTTGGATTAAACACCACACTAAAAAAAAGTTTTAATAAAAAAAAAAGTTTCACGTGGAGACCACTATGCGAAACACACGTTGGACTGAAATTCCTCGCGATGTCCCAACAGCAAAGGTGTCCTCTCGACATTGGTTGGCCAAGATGAGGAATTTTCAACAAAATTCAAGTAAAAGAAAATTGGTCCGGGCAGGCTCCGTGTGGAACGGCACGTCGACACTTGACCCAGACCGCACCAGTGCCAGGTTCATCGAACTCCAACCAGACAAACGGCTCGGCGGCATTGAAGTCATGAAATGCTACCAGAGGCTGTGAATTTATGTCTAAATATAAACTGAATCGTTGATGTCCGCGTAACCTCGATTCCTTTTCATCTAAATGCAACGCACAGACTTTTATTAACAGTCAAGGCTACTTCTATCTAATTTCTCTAATAGATTAGGATTAGGAGGAGATGTAGACTAATATGTATGGAGGGATATTGGCAAACCATTCAGTAAAAAAAAATATTCAGAGTACCCAGATGAGAGAAACTTAATTAATCGAGCTTGGCATTTAGTTTGCACGTCCATCAATGTGGGTTGCGTCTTACAACCCGTTCAGGATACCAGCTCTTAATTTCGAAAATACCTGTTTCAGTAACCAAGGGGTCTAAGGCGTCAGTCTCATGCTATACTCTCCTGCTGATGACGTGCAGATTGAGATTTCAATCCCAGTCAGTTCCAATGAGGGTGTTTTTCCCTAAATGGTTTCGCCACTCTCCTTCCATGAAAATGGTGGTATATTACTTCTAAAATGCTTCCTTTTTCATCCTTACCCCATTATCATATATGCATATAGCCTGAACAGATAGTAAGACGCGGTTATAAAAATAATACGGTAGTTTGGGAAACGTCTGCCTATATAGCTAACGGACTCCGGTTTCGATTCCCGATGTAGTTAAAAGCAGAAAATTAACTATTGGTGAAATTTGAGTTCCTATTTTCACAATTATGAATTAATTATTGAAACAGAACAGTTTTTTTTGTTCTAGCATTAACTTAGTTTGTAAGTCATGGGCTGATATAATAAACCGGTTCGTATCGTGTACGTTTTTTTACCCCAAATGCACCTACAGCGTAAGAATGGGTAAGTAATAGATCCGCGTTTGTCTATAAGGGGAGTGAGAAACCATTTAAGGAAAGATCATCCTCAGTATTCACTGCCAGGATTCAAATACTGACATCCCTATAGCTATCAAACCTGAGAGGATTAGCTTGACGACTAAATATGAGGGCGTTTTAAATGAGTAAACGATTTCGAGCCAAGATATTTTGCTAGTAAATGAATCAGGAATCTGTTCATGGGAATAACTCAAGAACCTTTTACAGTTTATCGAGTCTCGAACAGTAAAATTTGAAGGCAAGCTACTCTAGAGACAAAATTTAATCAGCAGAGAGAAATTTTAAAGGTTTAATCGAATCAAGGTGCGTTTAGTCTATGCCTTTTTTCAACCAACATGAGGCGCGTTGGGGTATGCGACTGCGCATGCCCCGAATGTAGTTGTGCGCCTAGTCGCAGGTAGGCGCAATTGCTCCCCCAAATATTTGGGTATCATGTTACAACACTCTTGCCTCACAGTCACTACTAACTAGGGAACTGTTAAAAGGTACTTTTTACTAGAGCCTTTGCGACCTTTTTTAATCTCATCTTCACATAACCATACAGTGCCTTGACTATGGCCACGCATACTTTTGGAATATGACAGAAACCGATGACAACGATATTTTAAACTGGTACATCAAACTGTGATAGCTGTCACCTGTTGCCAAAAAATGAAGAGTACCAATAATCACGTGCTTGCTGGTATGGCATCCCTAAATGTAGTATCTTGTTTTGAAATGTGTGGTTCAACCATACTCAGCACAATATCAAAATCACTATGGGACATTCTTGTGAAGTTCTTAAACAATCGACCTCTATCTAATAGTATTCCTCCACTTAATGAACGTGATTCCAAAAACTGACTCAACCAGAACTCACGACTCTTTCGTTTCTTTTGAGGTACATTGACGATAGATGCAAGAGGTAAGACGCAAGACGCACCGAAAGAGGCATGCCTTTGCGCATATAATGTTGCATGAAAGGAGGCATATTTTAAAATTAAATTCATTCAATAAGTTCTATAAAATAAAATAACTTGGGATCATCACAATAGTTATGAATAAATTATTGATTTTTTTACAAATACTTTTATTTCAAAGGTCTAAAACTATGGAAATGTGTATATTGCTATAGAATATACAATTATGAATAAAAATAAACTACTTTTTTTAAATGCCATTACAGTTTTATTACTGGTATTGAGTTTTGGTAATTAAAAGAAAAGTTTAATTAAATCCAGTTTCAACTGAAACACATTATTGTGATCTGATAAGTACATGAGTTTTCCTTGAAATCTGATAGTTAGACACATCTTGCATTCATTGTTAAAAATATATTTTATATAATTTGATAAGCCCGTTTCCAGTAATAGAAGAATATATGAGGAAATGAATGAACAGATTTTTTAAAACGACCACTCGTTTTAACGGTTAGGAGTCCAGGATGTCGGTAAAAATAGTTTTCCACGAAAACCCGATTTTCACAGAGAATTTTCAGTTTTTCATTCTTTGTCTATACACCATGGAAACCGTTATTTGTTGCATGGCTGTAAATCTCCGAATAAAATATATCTCTTGGCTAAAAATACTAACTCAATCTTTATTTGTTGGTCATAGCACATATAAATTGATATAGCCTACTTTAACTAGAGAAACATTTATTTTTTATTGGAATGTTGCTATTGTTAATTCGCATTTAAATCAATAATATGAGTATAATTAGCAAATCAAAAGATTAAGTTGTTAAATTCATGAAAATATTGTCTACGTTTTGTTTCACGCATGATAAAATGATGTTTAAATATGTTTCGTTATGTATTAATTATAAGCTCAAAACCGATAAAATGATCTTGAAAAATGTTTAAAATTACCCATTTTAACTATCTATTATGAGTTTTGATGTACATTTTTTTTCCGAACAATGGGTTTTTATGTTCATTTTAGCAAATAGTAACACAATACAAATACATAAGTTACGGTAAGCTATGTTTTCATTTTACAGCTTAATTTTGAAGATATCATATTTAAAAGTAATGTTTTGTGTAGCTCATCTATCTTTTCACATTCTTACAAATACAGTAAGTTCAGTTATATTTCCCTGATGACACTTAATTTTGAGGAAATTATATTTCAAAGTACCTACCGTAATGTTTTGTATACCCCATCTGTATTTTCACATTCTTTCTCTCTATCTAACATTCTCTCCACGCTCTAGCACACTCTTTCCTATTATCACCTCACACACACACACACACACAAACACGCACACACTTTATAACTCACTCTCATATCATATTCTCTCATTCTCTTTCAAACTTTATCCCTCTCTCTAACACACTTTCTACTCTCACATACACTCCCTATAACACAATTTCTCTCACATTATCTCAAGCTCCCTCTCACACTCAAACTTTCTTTAAATCACTCTCACTCTTTCTGATTCTCACTCTTACTATCTCAAACTCTCTCTCTCAAACACTCTTTCTCTCAAACTCACTACCTCAATTTTTCTCTTTAACTCTTTCTCAAACAATTTTTCTTTTAAATCCTCCCTCGCTATAATTTTGTTTTTATTAAATAATCTCTCCCTCTCTAACTTTCTTTCTCGAACTCTCTTTCACACGCCTTCATATTGTCTATCTCTTTCACATAATTTATCTCCCAAATTTAACACTAATTCTCTCTCTCTCTCACACACACACTTTATTACGCATTCTCCCTAACATATTCTCTTTCTTTCTCACACAAACTCTTCAACTTTCTCTTACACACACTCTTTCTCTCTCTCACACACAAACACTCTTTCCCTCTGCTCCCAGTATTTCTCTTTCTAACACATACACATACTCCTACTATCACTCACTCACATTCACTCGATCTCTTTCAAATGCTCATTCTCAGTCTTTTGCACTCACTTTCTCACACTCACATTGACACTCTGATTTTCAAGCTCAGCCACACACTTACACAATCACACACTCAAACACTTACACTCTCATTTTAACTATCACATTTTATCACTCTCTCTATGATATCTTATATATAATTTGATAATCCCTTTTACAGTAATAGAACTCACGAAGAAATGGCTGAATAGATTTTGACAAACGAACACTAAATTTAAAGGTTAGAGGTCCAGGATACCAGTAAAAATAGTAGCCAAGAAATAAAACCCAATTTTTCTTTCTGTGTGGGTAGTGGCTCATCTTTACAATCATTATTTGTTAACATCACCATGGAAACCATGATTTGTGTATAGTTGTATATCATTGAATAAAGTATTTCTCTTTGGTAAAAAATTATAGCAGGTCAATTCTTACTTAAGTGGTTTGGTGCAACAAATAGATAGAAAGCTGGGATAGGGGTAGCTTTAAGGTTTTCACCATGGCGTTAAAGGGGAAAATATATTTTTTGATTCAAATTAAACACTGAAACCTAGATATATATGTAAAACTTTTAGCCAGAAAGTCGAATGAGGGCTTATTATAATAATATATTTTTTCCCAATAAAATGTTCCAAATACATTTTAGTGCAAAAATCTGCAGTCATCTTTCCAACGATCCACTAGTCTAAGATATAATTTGAAATGCCCTTATCCAGTAATATAAATTACAAGGAAATAACTGAACCGATTTGGCCAAACAACTTCTAATTTTAAAGTTTAGGGGTCCAGGATGTCGGGAAAAATAGTAATTTTCAACGTGTTTAGTGTTTACATAACAACGAGAAGCCTGATTTGTGCATGGTTTTATACCAGTAAATAAAATATTTATATATAGTTAAAAATAATCACTCAACTCTTACTTAAGTTTTAAGGTGCAACAAATATAAAACTTATGGCAAAAATTTAAATAATATAATAAACAAACCAATGATAGTAAGCTTTAAATATATAATTTGTGTTTTATTGGTTCTTTTCCTTCGTCTTTGTTTTTGAATATTTACTTCTAATCATAAAATGGCCGTTATAATAACTGGTCCTAACACATCTTTTAAATACATTATTTGATTTAAGAATTTATTTCCTAGACTGGGGAAATATTTGTTGTTATTATAATGTTGTTCACGTTAATTCTCATTTAAATCAACAATATTGCCTATAATTCCCAAATTAAATGTAAAGCAGTCAATTTAATGAAAATATGTTCTTACATTTTATTTAGCGCTTGAATTATTAATAAAAATACGAAAAAAATATGTTTAAATTTGTATTGGTATGTATTATAATTTCAAAAATTGATAAAATGATCTTGAAATGTGTTTAGATAACCATTTTAATTGTCCAATTATAAGGTTTGGTGTTTATTTTTCCAAATAGTATTGCAATAATAAGTTCGGTTATGTTTCTTAGCTACAATTTAATTTTGAGTGTATGTTCAAAGTAGTGCTTTATGTATTACATCTTTCCCATGATTCAAATATAGCTTTTGGTGTTTATTATTTTAGATAACATGTCAATTAAATAAGTTTAATTTTGTCTCCATGCTACCATTTGGTTTTGAGTGGATAATATATTTTTTTAATTAGTGTATCCCATCTATCTTCTGACCCACACACACTCTTTCCCACATACACTATTTCACACACACACACACACACTCACTCACAATTTCCTACAAACTCTCTTTCATACACACTATCTTACACAAATATTTTGTTTCACAAACACTCTCTTTCACATAAATTCTCTTTCACACACTCGCTCACTATCTCACTCTCTCTCTCTCTCGCATACACACATCTTCTCACACTATCTCGCTCACTTTATCCTCCACACTCTCTCTCACACACCAACACTCTCTTTCCCACAATATCCCTTTAAAACTCTCTCTCACTACCACTCACTACCACTCACGTGCTCACTCTCACTCTTTCCCACTTAATTTCTACAGCTAACAATCTCAATCTCATACACACACAATCTCACTTTTTCTCAATCTCTCGCTCGCATTTTCTTTATATATCTTATGCACAATGTAATATTCACATTTCCAATAATTGAAATTATGAGAAAACGGTTTAACCTATTTTGACTAACGAACACTCATTTTAAAGGTTAGGGGTCGAGGATGTCGACAAAAATTGTAATTAAAACTAAAACCTAATTTTGCAACAAATTTCCCATATTTTCTTCTATGTGGGCAGTGGCTCATTTATTTTTCCTTGGTTTAAAATAACGACAGCTAATTCTTACTTGAGAGGTAAATATTTTAAGACTACAGTAAAAGACCATTAGATTGAACTTCGATTGTCAAAAACTCCAAATAATCAATTTTTATAAAAAGGTGGGAAAACATAGCCTACTAGTAAGTCAAAGGAAATGAATATTTCAATGGTTAACAACCTCAAATTTAAAAAGAGAAATGTAAGAAAAAGTGTTTACGATGTGCTTTCCCGTGATTAAAAATAATTACATTATTCTAAAAAGATATACTGTAAATGCAAACTAAAGTACATGTTACATATTAAACATCGATTATGCGTATAACCCGAACGGGTAGTAAGACGTGGTGCTAATAATAATAATAAACATCAATTAAATGAAAGTAAATTTTATAAAACACATTACACTGTAATTTAAGATTTGTGAAAATAAATTATCCCCCTGCCGAGCCTTCTGTATTCTATCATTTAATCTGAATTTTCCGGCCATCAATTCATCACTGTAGATTCACATTTCACCAATGGTATGTTTTTTTGTCCATTCGGCATTGGTCAAATTGTAATTGTAAATTTAGAAACATAAGCCATACCAATTTAAAGAATATTAAACTTACTACCCAAATTCCCACGGTAACTGTCATCCAAGAGTAGAGAATTGGCATTTTTTTCAAACACTGTAATACTATCGGAATAAAAACGCCGCTCTTTGGGCGTCAATTGTAATAATATCGGATAAAAACGCCTTGCTTTGGGCGTCAATAATAAAAACTATGTGATCAATCTCCCCGCTTCGGGCGTCGATTGATACACAACGGATTAATTCCCAGATAAAAGATGATGTGATGACTTTAGGTTGTCTTAAGCTCCGTGATCGAGCGCCTATCATCACTGTACGGAAAAGATACCGTTTAATCAGCTGTCTATAGCCCCGTGTTCGAGCACTAATTAAATCGGTATTAATATTATTAAAGAAAGAGAAATGTTGTTGGCTGTTATTTCACACACGGTTTATTTATATTACACCAGTAAATTATTTGCACATATTTCAGTTAAATGTTTCTTATCACTGCACACTTGTGATATTGAAGTGACTTATATTATAATGTGTTGGACTGTGACTGACTCGTGCGTGAGCGAGGTTCCGGAGATCGTCCTCTTCATCACATAAACATACGCACCATGGTTTATATATGACATACCCCTTGCATTTTCTCCCCTGGTCAAAAGTGTAAAAACTAACCAATAGAAAGAGTCCTGGCGACAGGTTTTGTGAAGGCTAGCTTCTTATTGGTATAGATAAATGTCGTCTTATGCCAAATACTATGAAGTTGTTCCCTTTAACAAGAAGCAGCGCAGTTGCTCTTTTACCAGGAAAGATGGTATAAAAAATATACTTTAGGGTGAGATCCTTTTCACATATTTTCTGGGAATCGCATTTTTCTTCATGGATGAATCTTAAAAGGATACTCTACCTATATTGCTTTAAAGAAAAATTACCTTCATCCATGACTTTACATAATTTAGATTAATCCAAATCAATACATTACAACACCCTTAATTCAGTCGTTCGGGATATAAACCCCAATATCCCCGTCAGCGGCAAATCACACAAGACGAGCCTGACTTTAAGTCCACGTGCCCAATAGTGCGGGATATTAATATTATCTAGTTTCCGCATTCAGATAGATACTTATTCTTAGTGTTTTTTAACACCATTTCTCACTACCCGTTTGGGATGTACACTTATGTACTAATTACGCAAATGTGTCAGGGACGAGTAAAGTTAAATTTAGAAGATATTTACCCAAATTTGCGTTTAGGTAGAGTGTAATACAATTTAGGAAGAAACACCCTCAGTTCACCCGACCGATATTTTAACCCCGATATCCCCGTCATCGTCAGTCCCATCTATTGCAAGAGTGACGCTTTAGACTAGAACATCGGTTCCCCAACTTTTTGAATGGCTTAACAATCCAACAATTCCCGTTTTTTTTTGCACCACGAAGATAATGCCTAGTATTTACTATGTCGGTATAGTTTTAATGATGCCAAGGGATATAATAACACAGACTGCGAGGGTGCACCGGCTTTATAAGCTTGAATCAATTTTACCACCACTACCATCATTGTCTAGATCAGTTTTACTTTTGGTTAGACTTAGTTGGAATATATTTATAAAAATGTGTAAAGCCTTATATTTTTTGTTTTGTTTGGCTTCTCACAGCGTACCACAGTTTGGAAACCAGTACTTTAGACCATTTGACCCCCGAAGCGGGTCTTGTTTGGACCGTAATAGTTGGTCGTTTGCACGGTAATAGCTGACTAGTATCAAATTCAATCCAGGACTAAGTACCTAAACCATTATTATTAGCACCGCGTCTTACTACCCGTTCGGACTATACGCACTTACGCTAATGTGTGTAATGATAGGGTGATAGTGAGATGAAATGGAGGACCTACAATTTAACATGGATATCCGAACCACGGTGGAGGCCTGGCATTCCCCACATTCACAAGTTGTGATTAATACACGTCTTGTCAGAGGTAAAGGAAGGCTTTTATAATCAGATAAATCTGTGCCGGGACCTAAGATTGAACCCCGATCCCCAGCACCTTACCCCGAGACCACCAGGTCACCTAAGTAAGTACGTAAACATCGTCCATGTGAACGTGGCACTAAAAGCTCTTCATCGTGGCCTTCGGCAGTAATTCACAGTAGCTCACCCCGAGCTATGGCTTACGTGCGTTGAAACAGCTTCAAGAGCGATTGAGAGGATATGTTATTTAAAAAATAAAAAAATGACTACGGAGAAGTATTCGCGTTAGGGCTTCCTAGAAGTTAACCGGTATCGTGGTATAGTTGCTAAAGCCCTTGGCTGTTGACCTGCAGTTCCTCGGTTTCGATTCCTGGCTACTATCGGGTTTTTTTTTCTCTCGAAAGGGAAATATTTCTCATGGTCGCCAAGGGTTTGGTTGATTAAACTTAAGCAAGGTTAAGATCTTCATTGGCTACACACCTTCATACTCACTACCATCATCCTCTCACCTCATCGGGACATGGCACGAAAAGGATATACGATTGTACTATACAGTACATTCGGGTGTGCCTTGAGCAACGATTCAATAGTACTGGCTAATATTTCCACAAGCTGAGGTTAAAGATTGATACAGCTTGGATACACAATTATTAACATTATTATTACAAGTTAAAGATTACCAAAATCAAATAGTAAATTTAAAAATATTCACCAGGTATGGGTGCTTTGAATCTTGGAACTCTTAAGGATATTTTAGTTTCATGAATTCGAAAAATTATCATATTCAAGATTGTATAAATATTACATCTCCTATTTCTGAATATGATTTAATAAACATTACTATAATGCTTACTAAGGGTTTACCTTAACAAAATATTATAACAAACTTAACAACCAGACCATGGATAATTAATTTACCTCTTAACTGAATGTGTAGTCACGCTCTAGCAAAAAGTACTGTAATTTAGTTACTATTTTATATTTCCTATAGTATGTATGAGTTGTTCTTTATGTGTGTAAAACGTGATCTCTTACCTTACATGAAGAAAACCAATTTAAAGTGCTAGAAAGCAAGGTGCTTGGGAAAATATTTGGTCCAAAGAGGGATGAGGCTACTGGGAAGTGAGGAGGTTAAATAATGATGAGTTTACCCTATACTTATCACAAGACATTGTTAGGATAATCAAGTCTCATAGATGGAAGAATCTAGAACCGTGTTCAGTTTACTGACTGGCAAACTCAATGGGAAGAGATCATTGGGAAGACTTGGACGCAGATGGGAGGATAATGTTAGAAGGTACCTGAAAGCGATAGGGTGTGATGAGGTGGACTAGATAGAACTAGCTCAAGATAGGGGTTGATGGCGTACTTTTGTAAGTGCGGCAATGAATTTTCGAGTTCCTAATGCCACAGAATAGATAAGTAATATCATCACACACACACAAAAAAACGAACCATATCAGAATTGAAAGGGGGAAAAAATAGTACCAACGTGAGCAGTTAAATATCTATGGTTCCATTCTATAAGATTTGGATTCGAGATTAGGGATTCGTAGGTAAAAAGATTGGGGGAAAAATGGAAACAACTTATCTCTAAAAATACATATGTGTTTTGTAAGAAAATTGAGCTTTGTACGAACATTCTTAATCTAATGATATATTAATGAATCAAATACTCGGGAGGTTTACCTTTTACATAATTTAATACGCAATATTCCAGTATACCATTATACTATGGAAGTTTTTAAATTTGTCTCAAATTGATTTTCAATCAAATTTGAGCATAAGGCTTACATTCTGAAATCGAAAGAGATCATTGAATTTAATTGATGTATTAATATATTTAACACAAGGCTAGCCCGCACATGTGGCCACACCGATTAAACTTCAATCTCGTATATTCTGATTTGTTGGTGATAGGGAGATCAAAAATTGAATTTCGTTCCGATGCACCTAGAGTGTAGGCCTATTTTCTAAATAGTTTCCTCATAACCTTCCACGCAAATTTGGGTATATTTTTTTTAAACTTTACCTACCTCATACCTATCACGCTTGAGTAAATAAATTGGGTTAGCCCGGATGCAAACAAATAAAATCTCCAAGGCCATTGAAAAGATAAGAAGGAGAAGGTTGGTTTAAAATAAATGCACCTGCGTTTGCATGGAGAGAGAGAATAGAGACAACTCCAATATAAAGCCCCTAGTCACCAAGAGCGACTCACTGAGATTGAAACCTTGAACTCCCCCTTTGAACCAAAGGAAATGTGAGCCTTTCACTTTAAGCCACTCAGTCGTCAGTAAGTGCAATTAATTTATATATATAGTTATTACCAATTGAACTGTACAGTCTAATTTTCTTAGAAAGAGTCTTTTAAAAACATAATTTATATTTTGCGTTAAAGATTGATAACATTTTACTAATATTAGTATTATATTATAGGTATTGATGATGTACACGAAAGTGATAGCTGCAGGTCATACAACTTGACGTATGGATACGTGAAAGAAGAGATACTAAGTAGATGTTATAGCTGTGAGAATCCCTTCATAGGAAAAGTGAACTGAAGCTCTTGTCATTGTAAGAGTATGAGAGCCCATTGACGCATGCGCGCAACCTTGATGTCGTCTGTCTTGTGGTAACCACCTCCTCTGGTTATCTCTTGCATCATAATCGCCCCTCGAGTGTGCGAATTGACAGGAGGGGTGGTGGGAGGGGGTGACGATGCAAGGCAGGTATATATAGTATTGGAGGGGATTTTTGTGGACCAGTGTGGGACCTCAGCTTGATTTGTTTGCAAACAATGAAGAATACCGTGGCAGTTGTTCTGACGATCATGCTGGGCTGGCACACCGCCCACGGCGCCGTCTCCAAATTCCGTGAGTATTACCAGGTCTAGCATATTTTGGTTTGCCTTCCTACTTTTAATGTGGTATAATTCAAGTATACGGTTTGTTAGGATAGATACGAAAAAAGGGGGATTTTTCGGGCACCCGCATTGGCATAGACGAGAATGAGAAGCCACTTAGGGAAAATCATAACATCGAATAAATGGTAAAATGACATGTTTACATGGGAACCGAGCCCGGGACCTTTGGTTTAGTGGGCCAATGCTCTAACCACTGAGCTATCTAGGAATCGTCCCGTGTTCAAGGTAATTATTTGCTCATATTTTAAGGCAGAGTCTGTGATGGACGTGTGAATATCACCGGTTTATAAAAGCTATCATTGACATCCCAGCCACAGGCGACTAGGTTGTGGATTTAGGCTGCCAATAGTACATTCCAAGAGAAAGTCATTTAAGTCCACTCCGCTGGGATTCGAGCTCCAGCCTTTACATCAGGGGCAAATCCTTTAAGACAAGACTGACGTATTTATCCTCATGCACATTCTAACATGGGATTTGGAAATATAAGTTACTATGTGTTAGGAAACATAAGTCAAACCTTCCTGTTCTTGGACGTGGATAATAACTAATGCGTTGTGCTTCATATACAGCCCTTTCTTTTAGATATTGGTTCAGATCCCCATTGGATCGAAATATACTCATAGAATACCAAAAATAAAACAAACCAAAGTCTATCATGATGGAAATAAAAATATTTTAACGATTTATTTTTTCTTGGGTTCATCTGTTTTAACAGGTGGGTTATTCAACAACTTAACCCAGAAATAATAAATGAGAAGGTTAGTTTTAGTTTTAAAAGAAATACACCCAAATTAGTATGAATAGGGGACCAGAAAATGGGAGGGATAAATAACATAAGGAAAACATCCACCTCCCCTCTTAAATGCACCCACCTGAGAATCAAACCTTGAACACTCTATCCCATAGAGTCCGGTGTATTACGTACCAGACACCTTAAGCTGCATTATCATCAGTGAGATTTTTACATACATTTTAGCGTAATAACAAGTATGATACTGCATCTGCATAGCAGATGAATACACCTTTCAATTAATCTCTAATTAAATTATTCTATTTTATAAATTTTATAATAAATATTATGCTATTAAATTTTTGACGTAAACCATCTTGTGATTAAGCTAAAATTCTTGCTAACCTACATTTAAATTTATATCTTCTTCAAACACCAATAAACTATTATTTAACCCTGTAATTTTGTTACAAAACCGGTTTTGAAGACTTGAAAATATGTTATCTGAAATAAAAATAAAAACCAAAAGAAAGTTGGCCAACATCTAAATTAGAAATGCCGGTAACGTTTTCGGGGGAGTGGGAATTATTACAATTTGTTTTTATAAATATGCGCTGGTTAAGAACAAAAAACATTATAAACTAAAAGTGTATAGCTTTACACCACACATGAAAAAAGTTTTTAAAATATTTAATAAAAAATATATCATTTTACAATTTCCTTGAGCTAACAGTTAGCTCATTAGTCTTCTTTAATCTTTCACAGATCTGCCTCCGTGGGCACGCAGACTAATGTCAGAATCTTGTCATTTGACTTGCCGGTGACATGATGGCTGGAGCTCAAATCCCACTCGGGTACAATGAGGCTTTATTTTTACTCGATGGTTTATGACCACCTCTTAACGCAAATGCATATACAGTTCCTTTAAATAATATATTTCTCATTCCTGTCCAATTGTTTTAATTAAAATGCGAATAACACGGGAGGGTAGTAAAACAAGGTGGAAATAAAATAGAATGAATCTAGGAATTAAAAAAAATTGACAAACATTTTGGAAGGGGGAGGGGTGAAGAGGTAGGATTAGATTCTACCTTTCGAAAACATATTACTATAAGCTAATATGTTAAGTTTTACAACACAAAGCAAAAAAATGACCTTATCAATTATAATTCATAATAAATGTATCATTATAAAACCCTTTTCGGTGATAAAATGGTCTAAGACGTCACTCTCGCAATAAAATGGACTGCCGGTGATGTGGATATATCTTCTTTGGATTAAAACTGCCTCATCCCCTGACCAATCAGCGTAGTAAGTACATTCTCATATAACTTGAAGAGGTAGTAAAATGAGGTGTTATATTTAAAAAGAGTATCATACAATTTCTTAGCGTTTATTGTTATTGTTGCTAATTAATCTTCTTCATTAATCTTTTACAACTATGAATGAGTAAAGTATCTGTCGCAATTGAGTTCCAGAAATGTATGTTAATTCTTCCCAAAAGGTCAGTCAGAGGCGGACTGCAGGGCAGAGTTTGTATTACCACAGCACAACCCAGTTTAGAACATGCTAGGATATGTGGAGGGCGATGAAGCAATCATTGGGAAGAAAGTGGCTTAGAACAGCTCTATTTACACTGAGTAGTTTAGGCGCGGGCCTCTTAATTAGACTCCATATTTCAAATAAACAAGAGGTTGATGGTTAGGGTCCAAAAACGACCCTGATGAGATTGATTATAAGGTTTATTTTTTCTACCACACCTTACTGCCCATCAGGGCTTTCTACATTATTTAATAACGCCCTTAGTGTAGGAATAAGGAAGGTAGGGCTAAGAGGAAATGCTCTACCATTTGTGTGGAGGGAAAGTGGGAAACCAAAAAGAAAAAAAAGTCTCGGGAATTAATAAAGTTACAAATCTTGTGCAAAAACTACTTTTCACTGAACCTGATTAGGTGGCCACATGGTCTAAGGCATCAAGCTCGCACTATACTTGACTGCCGATGACAGAGAGACAGTGGTTCTATTCCCTGTCGGATGTATTGAGTGTGGTTTTTCTTAAATGTTTTTCCCCTCAACCTCCACGCCAATTTGGTTACACTTTTATAAATTAAACCTTACTCATCCTTAGCTCATTAGTGTAATTTGTATATAAGCGTTTTAGGCCAAATAGTTAGTAAGATGCGGTGCTAAAAAAAAGGTGTAGTGCCCGGAAAGGAGGTAGAGGGATCCTCCCCAAAAATTTACAAAGCTACTCGAATAAAACCCTTAAATATTTCTCAAGCTAATATAATAAAACCTTTCCTGTATGGTAAAAAATGTAAATATTTAAATAAATTTAGAAGGACAACTCTAAACACTCATAAGCCCGAATATTTATTATCTTTGTTAAAATGTGATGCTCTTATTTACAATATGTTTTTGTAACAATGTATTTTTTTATATATATCTTAGGGAAATATTGCGTTATATGGATTGCATTCGTTTGTGAACTTAGTTTATGGACTGATTATTTATTTTGAAATATTGTTTTCAAAATATATTTGGTGTTGGAGTGCAGTCGGGTGTTGAACATCGTAATTCGATATAGTTTTGATATTTTCTGTCCGTATGAATTATTTGACCACTTCTAATCATACTAGAAATTTAAAATGTGGCATGTCGATATGTCGATAGTTTTAAGATAATGTTCTCTAGGAGATTCCTAAAATCAAAAATTTAATATGGCAGATTCAAAACAATAAAATTGGTAGAGTTAGGCCAAAAACATTCCTTTTCTAGACTGTAAACTCTTACAGTTCTATGTAAGTTTTATTTGTTTTAACGCTTTAAAAACTTATTATTTATGTTATACCTATTACTCTTATTTTTTTTAAACTAGTGCCAATAATTGAGAGTAGAGATGTTGACTGTAAAGAAGTTATAACTTCATATTTAAAACAAATTTCAGCTCTTAGCACATATCTAGATTATAATCTGTATTTTGATATTTTGTTTTAGTCAACCTACTTTCTACATTTTGTGACACAATTTGAAACAATTTAATATCAGTATTTATAGACGATTTAAGATTTGGTTGCTTTTCCCTGTGATTAATTTTATAAATTATAAAATAACAAATCTACTTTATATATTCCCCGTGTGAAAAAATGATACAATAGCTAGGTTTTTCTGCGCATTCGAATTTTAAAGTGTTTTTCTTTCCTTTTGGGTAGTATAAATGACAAGATCACCAAATAATCCATCTTTAACATGTCTGTCTGCCGGTCCCCTTATATGTTTCCAGTAAACTCAAAAAGTACTCATCGGATAAAGATGGTACTTCTTTTGTTGTACTCCTTATTTTTCAAAGAACCGTGCTAAGTTATATACCATCAGGCTAGCTCATCAGCGAGCGAAGTTGTGTAGAAAAAACCGGGCAAACGAAGTGAATATTTGTCGCGGCTGGTATTGCGGGTACATAAGTTGGCATGTGATACGAGCTGAGGTGTGTAGGGGGAAGGGGTGGGGGCGAGTATTGGTTTCTTCTTTAATTTTAGCAAGTACATAAAACAATGCTCTTGAAATTCATTCTTTTTTTAAGCATTTATAGTTATCGAGTATGTTGGTTTGTGCGTTAATGCGAGCAAAGCCGCGGGCAGATGCTAATAGTAAATATTTTCTTATTTATAGTAAAAAAAACTATTCCCAGATACCCCTAAGTAGACTACCCTTAAATTAATTAAGTTTATAAACCAACAAACATGGTTTATTATCATGTAAAATAGCCTTATCATGTAAAATATTCTACAAATACCAATTTTGAACAAAACTTGAAATTAGCACATACCCATTTAGAATCAAATAATTATAGCCATTTTTAATATAGGCCTATGTATCTTTAATTAGTCATCTTAAACCAACCTTAAATGAATTTCCTTTAAAAAAAAACCATTACAAAATTTCGTTTGTCATGTCAAATTTTACCCGGATATTTAAACAACATCGTTGGAAAACTTTATAGAATACTACCCATTTTCGAATTTTTACCCAAAATACAATCATACGGTGTTATTTTTCAGGTAAAATACTCCTTAAATATACATGTTAAACAAACAATTTTTTTAAAATATAAGGAAATTTGGGATATAAAATTCATTCCTCAGTTAACTACCCTTAATTTGAGGGCCAGGGTTAAAATAAAATACAAATCTTTTAACAGTAGTTCTCAATTACTTCTCACCAAGGGTCAAAATTATTTTATTATTTTCATAGACCTGGCCAAAGGGTGTGAAAGCTCAATTTGATAAATTTGTATCTAGTACTAAATAACTAAGTACCCCATATTAATATAAACAATATTTTAAAACGAGACTTATAAAAGTTATTACATAAACAAAGATAAACCTTACTTTAATTATCAATTATATATATATATATATATACGGTTATAAATATAAAACTCAACAGCACTGTTTTTACACCCTAACTCGTTAATTTCTTGATAATTAAAGTAAGGTTTAACCTTATATATATATATTTTTTTTTTTTGTTTACTTAAGTATTTACTTCGCACCCGTGGGCCGCTTATTGAGAACCACTTCTTCTAGATATCAAGTTTGAACCAAATACATCAAACCGTTTCATATCTTTGGCTAGGGACAGACAGACAGACATGGGGACGGGCAGAATTATAAAATCCACTTTTATGGTATCGGATATACATACACTGTAAAGATGTATCATAATTAACGGCTGGGAACTGCTCTGCCTGTTCTAGTCTCAAGTTAGTTTATAAGGCATATGAAGCTACGATAGGCCTAGAAAGCCGGTAGTGGAATTATTTATAGCTTGAATAAAAAACTGGCCCAGGCCATAGGCTGGAAAGTGGAAACAGTAATGATATAAAAATAATAATAAAATTAAACTAAACGTACCCACTGAAGCCATACTTTATTTATTTTGTCCAAAAATTGTTTTTATTATAAGTTAACAATCATGAAAATATGGACTCAAAGCCAAAGACCGGGTCGCCCGTCACACGTGTGAAGTACTCGTGTTAGTGACATTCCGTCCTCAGGTTGGAAACTCCACGCGTGACCTTCGAACACAGAAGAGAAAGTGAGCGTGTAGAGATGGATTCACGATCGAGAAATTAAGAGTTAACTCATGTGTTAAGATAAGTAGTTGATAATAAGCTCAACGTTATATTTCGAATCAGATCAGATAAGTTCGTGTACGAGTCGTTTGTGCCGTGTAGCATTTAATTATTAAGACAGTTTTAGATTTGATCAAATTTGATTATCTTAAACATATCTAGTCACCTAGATGGTCTCGGGGTAAGGTTCACGCCTCAGGACCCGATGTTCATGGGTTAAGACCCAGACAGGGTCGATGGATTTTCTTGAGCGATGAAAATCCGTAGGACAACTTCCTTCGGAAGGGGAGTCAAGCCGTCGGTCCCATGCCAATTGTGGCGTGTAAAAAGAGCCCTCGGAAGAATGTTAAAATACTTTTATTGGTAAAATTTATAAGCCCTCTAACTCATAAAAATTCTCGTGTACTGAAATAATCATTAGGTTCAGAAAGTACACTTTAAATACCTCAAATAAATAGAAATTAAATATATCTACACAGAAAGCGACTGTTTCAAACAAACAAGGCACTTGACTTTATATTTAAAGTCTTGTAAATCGTCGTATTGAAATGACTTGAGGCTTTTCTAGTTGCACGTGGCTAGGTTTTAAAAACGGTATTAGGCTAGGTTAGGTTATATTATACACACGACCATATTTAGGGCAGCCGCAACCTACCTATAAGGTTTATGGTTTTGCGACCTTACCCTGCACTATTTTCTTCACGGAGGTCAATACGTTAAGTTGAATTATTCAACCGACTGCAAGGTTCTTGAAGAATGATGACCGCAAACACTACGGCTGCCTATCCTAAGGATCCCTTAGCCTAAGCCTAAATTGTGACTTATTAACTGCGAAGAAAACTTTAAAGTTCTACCTACGAGTTCTTCTCGCATAAAACTCGTTTTAACTCTTTATTTTTTATTGTGAGTCCACCTTAATATCTTCAACTCGTAAGTTGAATGACTTGCAATGTTTACTAACTATCAATCCGAGACCTAGATGAAAGGAACAACCTCAATCAAACTGGTACTGAGAAACAAAAATCTCATATCTGAGGAGCAATTTTATTACTGTTTCTAAAGCAACGTTAGTAATCGAATACTTCATACAGGTAAACTATTCACATAAATGATAATTAAACTAATGAGATAGGGATGAGGAAGGAACCATTTTAGAGGTAATATACCGTCTTTCATGTGGAAGGAGAGTTGGGAGCTATTTAGGAAAAGCCACTCTCAGTACACCCGACCGGGCTTCAAACCTTGATATCCCCGTCATCAGCAGGCCAGTTTAAAACGATAGTGATGCCTTAGACTGTTCTGCCAATGAAGCGGGTACAAATGAAGTTAATTATACTTTTATTGCGTATAGCCCGAACGGGTAGTAGGACATGGTGCTAAAAAAATGCTTATTCCTTATCTAATGAATTGGTTGAAGATCTACCCTTGTAGCTACCTCGACTATAATCTATATACTTCTTTGCCAGTAGGCCTTATTTGGATTATCTAAATTGCAAAAGTTTGCCCAAAATCTTACTCGTGTTTTTGGTATCAAACATTCATGTAAACAAGCTATTCACCTGTGAAACAAAATATTTAATTTCCATTCCAAAATTACCTATGTGCTCTTGAACGTTGTGATCCGGATAGATTTTTCAAAAATCGAGTCCAATATTGATTCTTTTTTTAAATCAAAGGCAGAATGAATTCTCGTGAATAAGCTAAGTTTAGGCAACTTTTATTGTGATGTTTAGTTTTGTTAGTATGTTTGAATGGTTTGACAATCAAAGCGTATCATATAGTTCAATAAGTTCCGCCAGCCTTAAAGTTTACACATCATTTACTATAAACTGTAATGACCTTGAGAGATTCTACAAATAGGAATTTTTTTGAAAAATAAAGCTCTAAAAACATCACTGAATGACTTCAATAATAACCAAATATGAAATATTCCTTGGACAGTTAGCGGAAGTTTGTTTGGACTTTTATTACTGTATTTAAGGTTTCATTTCACAGACTACTGACAAAAACAATGTTTGTTTTGATTGGTCTGCTCTTTCGTAGCAGGCCTTGAAAATATGTTGTGTTCTGTATTGAGAAGGGGTAGACACGGTTTCACCAAACATCTAATTGAAGGTGAGTTCATTTTTTTTTAACAAAATCTGACTTCTTGTATTTCCTTTATGCCCCTTCGCAATTTTGGGTGATTTCAGCATTTTAGCAGTAGATAAACTAAATAAATAATCACCTGCGAATGGCCCAACTTATATTTTCTAAAACAAAACCGGGACTGGTTGTCACGTGGACTAAATGTCAAGTTCATAAGTCTGGTTTGCTGGTCACGAGAAGAACGAGATTCGAATATCGGTCATGTGTACTGAGAGAGGCTTTTCCTAAACGGCTCCTTACTTTCCTTACACACACATTTGGATACATTTCTTTCAGCTTCTACCTTTCTCATCCTTACCCATTTATGTCATTAAAATGTAGATGGGCGTTAAGGTGAAGTACAAAACATATATAAAATATAAACATAAAAAACAAACACACATATAATTAATAATAATATATATTTACGTGTTACAAGAAACACACCTTTTTTTAAGTGCTCTTCCAAAACGCTAGCTATGAATGTGTGCTCTACACGTCTTCGGGGTACCCGCAAATTACATAAATTTAAAGATATAGGATGAGGAAGGGGTTAATTTTTAGGAACCTTACCAGCCTTCTCTTATAGAGAAAAGGAGAAAATCACAATGTTGAAAACCATCTCCAATGCATCAGACGCTCAAAGAACTCAGGTCAAGGTATTAAATTAAAACTTTAACTTAAGATATAATGACTGGGGAACCTAACACTTTGGTGGGGGGAAAAGGGAAAAGTGTTCATCTTTATTTTAATTTTAGTTTGGTAGACAAGGTCATGCTATTTATTTAATTTTGACATTTTAGATGTTTTTTTAAAAAAAATCGTTTGATATGAACACTATTCACAATGATATAATATGAATAACGTAACAGTCCACAGTCAAAGTTGTTTTATATTGCTAAATATATTTAATCAGAATATTGAAGTAATTTAAGAAATAAATCTTGTGATGTTTAAAATATTTGTATTTGATTCACTACTATTTTGTATTGAATCCCCCGATCCAATTTTGTATATCAGGGGCTTTCCATAGAGGCGACTACCGGATCGCTAAGATTCATACGTCAGAAATCCCGAACTAGCAGGGAAGTAGTTTGAGTTTTTTTCTAAATATATTATTCACGCTTAAATGAAGGCCATAGGATTAAAAACCTTACATTTAAAAATAATCGCTTAAAAGATAAAATTATCTAATTTACATCGATGCTTTACCCGAGATTTCGCAGTTTTGATATAAAAATAAGTTATTATAAACATAGATGATAAATATATCATTTCAAAAAATAATAAATTCATTTTTAAGATGACTGAGGATTATTTAAGTGGTTTTGAAGGCTAATAACTGACATTCTCATTTGAAATAAGTTAGTGTGAGGATATTTTTTCTATTAGTAG
This sequence comes from Timema californicum, assembly GCA_902141385.1. Classification (NCBI taxonomy): domain Eukaryota; kingdom Metazoa; phylum Arthropoda; class Insecta; order Phasmatodea; family Timematidae; genus Timema; species Timema californicum. Next base: position 111,214 of record CABFOW010001257.1, on the reverse strand, counting down.
GTGGTACCCTTAACTCTTTCTTTTTGGGTAGAAACACGAACTAGAAATTAAGTGTAAAAGTCGTAAGCTACCAGTAGGTGTTGAAAGTAAACATCGGTTAGTAGTAAATATTGATCTTGTATAATAAAAGTATGAGGTGGTAGCCGTGAATTATTTTCACTGACTTTCAAGGTCAGATATTTTACTTATTTTTGAATTTAAAGTCAATTATTTCTGATAATATTTACGGTCAATGAACCATGAGATTATAATACACTATTTTAAACAAACTCAAGTAGCTATTTAAGTTCATAAATAATCTTGTACCATTATGTATTATTACATGTGTAGCTAGTGCTTTTATGTATCTTGTAATTTAAATGTATGCAGTAGATGGGGCTTAACCCAAACGGGTAATAAGCGATTTAAGTTTTTTCTGAAACGGTAGACTTCTAGCACCTATAAGGAAAAAAACTGTGTTTGTTTTTTAAGTCAGCATAAAATACAGATCACATCTATATGTTCCAGAAATCATATGTTTAAATAATGGACCCACCTAATTAGTTATTTTTATTATAAAGATTGTGTTTTGTGTATACCAATCTAGTATTTAATAATTACATAAAATTTAGTATTTCAATTGTCAAAAACTATGCAAAAACAAAACATTTTTCAAACCTAAAAAAATCTCACGCTGCAAATAATCTGTACAGATGTTTGTTGAAAACATATAAAATAAAATGTTCAAATATTCTTATCACTAGCAACAATCTATGCTTTTTTTTATTAGAAAAATACTTTTTTCTATATAATTTTCTTATTTTATGAAATTTTCCCTATATTTCGCAACTCAATAAATGCCTGAATGTGATAGAGATAGCGCATATACATAATATATAGTGACAAGTGTAAGTTCTTGAAACATAAAAACGTTCATATGGATTTTAATATAATTACATATATTATGTTCAATTTTATAGCCCCGAACTTCAAGAGGTGTAGCAAGACAGACCCAAACTTTGACGAGTGTGTCAGGGATGCTGCAGAAGACGCGGTTCACCAGCTCAAAAATGGTAAGAACCGCATGACCCTCCTTACTGACGTAAAATGACTGCGTGAGTAGAAAGTGAGCTCTAAGAAACATATGTTCAACCTTACAGACGTCAAATAACTTTAACGCGGGGGTAAAATTATAGCTCAGAGAACTGAATGTTTAACCTTAGTGACGTCAAATAACTTTAACGCGGGGGTAAAAGCTTAGCTCTAAGAACTGCATGTTCAACCTTACTGACGTCAAATAACTTTAACACGGGGGTAAAATCTTAGCTCCGAGAACTGCATGTTCAACCCTACAGACGTCAAATAACTTTAACGCGGGGGTAAAAGCTTATCTCCAAGAACTGCATGTTCAACCTTACAGACGTCAAATAACTTTAACGTGGGGGTAAAATCTTAGCTCCGAGAACTGCATGTTCAACCTTACAGACGTCAAATAACTTTAACGCGGGGGTAAAAGCTTAGCTCCAAGAACTGCATGTTCAACCTTACAGACGTCAAATAACTTTAACGTGGGGGTAAAATCTTAGCTCCGAGAACTGCATGTTCAACCCTACAGACGTCAAATAACTTTAACGTGGGGGTAAAATCTTTGCTCCGAGAACTGCATGTTCAACCTTACAAACGTCAAATAACTTTAACGCGGGGGTAAAAGCTTAGCTCCGAGAACTGCATGTTCAACCCTACAGACGTCAAATAACTTTAACGCGGGGGTAAAATTTTAGCTCCAAGAACTGCATGTTCAACCTTACAGACGTCAAGTAACTTTAACGCGGGGGTAAAAGTTTAGCTCCAAGAACTGCATGTTCAACCCTACAGACGTCAAATAACTTTAACGTGGGGGTAAAATCTTAGCTCCGAGAACTGCATGTTCAACTGAACTGCATGTTCAACCCTACAGACGTCAAATAACTTTAACGTGGGGGTAAAATCTTTGCTCCGAGAACTGCATGTTCAACCTTACAAACGTCAAATAACTTTAACGCGGGGGTAAAAGCTTAGCTCCGAGAACTGCATGTTCAACCCTACAGACGTCAAATAACTTTAACGCGGGGGTAAAATTTTAGCTCCAAGAACTGCATGTTCAACCTTACAGACGTCAAGTAACTTTAACGCGGGGGTAAAAGTTTAGCTCCAAGAACTGCATGTTCAACCCTACAGACGTCAAATAACTTTAACGTGGGGGTAAAATCTTAGCTCCGAGAACTGCATGTTCAACCCTACAGACGTCAAATAACTTTAACGTGGGGGTAAAATCTTAGCTCCAAGAACTGCATGTTCAACCTTACAGACGTCAAATAACTTTAACGTGGGGGTAAAATCTTAGCTCCAAGAACTGCATGTTCAACCTTACAGACGTCAAATAACTTTAACGCGGGGGTAAAAGCTTAGCTCCGAGAACTGCATGTTCACCCTTACAGACGTCAAGTAACTTTAACGCGAGAGTAGAAAACGAGTTCCAGGCTATGATAAACTAATAAATTATTCAAAGGAAGACTTGCAGGGAGAGTATTAGTATTACATAAATAATCACTAGAAATTATCTAAGTCACTGCAGACTAACACATAAATATGCAAACATCTACGTGATTAAACCATGAACATAGTAGCACCAACTGTCGATTTTTTACTCATACACTATAAAAAACGAGGATAATAGAAACTACCAGAATCTATAAGCGTAGCCCATCAAAATGAGTCAATCCTTTTTTATTACATCCATAATATTCGTTTATTAACCTAAAAGCAAGATATTAGATTATTCAGCGGAATGATTCAGTTTGCGGTGAAACACTAATGTATTAGAAAACTTTATCAAAATACTCATTTTACAATATTATTTGAAATGATTTTAAGTATGTTTGTAAAATTGGTTATTGTGGTTTTTAATACGGTTTTTAAAATTGGCTCTGTTTTATTATTATCATCTTAAAATAATCGTATATTGTTGTTTTAAAATCTGTTTTTAAATTTGGTAAGAGTTAATCCTTTTTAATTCTTTCTTAGGCTTTGTTGTTTGGTTTTTAAATTTGTTGTTGATTCTAAGTAATTTTTAAGATAACTGTTGCTATTTTTAAATATCGTATTAAAAAATAGATTATAGTTATTTGGGATTTCTAGAAAATGTTTTTAAAATTGGCTTTCATTCTCTTGTCTATTACTATTGGGTGAGCAGCCTAGTTCAGTTTTAGAGGGGTCAATTTAGTAGTTTTACTGAGCAATACATAATACTCGTAACTATGGATGGACCCTCAACTCTTTAAGGATATCGAGATTCAAGGATTCAAGAAAATTTCTGATTCAAGACTAACATCCTTACAAAAAGATATATTTAAATTTTTCAAGTGAAATTTAATTTGTTTAGAGACCTAATGTTGGTTATTAGTGATTCAGAACCTATTACAATTATAGGATGAACTTAACAACCACGCCCCAGACCAGAAATTTTACACTTGACTTAATGAATTAATGCTATAAATAATGTTAATATTTTATTACTATTTCTATTTTCTATTATTATATTATGATTATATTTATATTGCCGATTATGTTAATAATGTTTTCAAAGTTTCGGATTCAAAGATAAATTTGGATACCCGGGTTCGTAAAATAGTGGAGTTGACCCAACTCTACCTGTAACAATAAAAATACTTATCAAACGCTTCTTTAAAGGTGCTGACATTCAAAAATTATTTCCTGAAATTTAAATCTCAGGAAATGAATCACTACACAGAACTCGGAATAATGTTTCAGATGAATGTCGGATGAAAATATAAACTTAAGTAATCTGTACTCTACTCCAAAATCATACATACTTTCATACATTTATCAACTTCGTTTGGAATTCATGAAAATAGATTATAATATTAAATATTTGGAATACAATCGTTAAATCCAAATTTTTAAAAATAGTCATTAGTAAATTATCCTTAAATCAATTTTCCTCCATTAAATAAATATAATATAGTGATATTCATAATTTAAACGATCTCTAGCTATCCAATTAGGAAATAATCAATAAAGCTATTCCTGAAAAAATTCGAATGTTCAAAAATCAGTCATTAGTAAACTACCATTAAGCAAGTTTCCCCTCAAAACAATTATTATAGATTATTATTTTTCATGTCAAACACTCCCCAGATATTTATTTTAAGCAATATTGTTAGAGACATTTTCGAGAAAATTGCTGGAGGGGGCGGGGGGTCTAGGGGGTGGTCGTGCTTGACTCTGTTATATGAGGCAAAGTTATGCTAAGGTTAATGTTATAAATGGTTTATTTTTCCCACCAGATTTTTGGTCTAATGCTGGTTCATTACTTCACACTTTTGTCCCAGTTTAATCATAATAAAACCACAAAGGAATTTGCAACATATTTTGGGTGCACTTGAAGGTATTCCTTTCAGAAATATTTACAAAATTAAATTTCTTGGATATCTCTACTATCCCTAATCCCACTGAGTTTGGATTTTAATCCCTCCAATTTTTCTGGGCCATTTATCGCAATTGACTGTTGTACTTACAAATCTGCCAAAGAACAAGAGGACAGTACAAAGTAGCGCTTGGCGTGACAAGGTGGGGGGAATGGGGTCAGATATTGCGTGACGTTACACTACAGTTAAAATTAAGTGTATTGGGCAGCGTTCTGTTGGTAAACCCGACTGCGAGGAACGTACAAACAAACAACAATTGACTCATAGACTTTAATCGTCGAGTTTGGCGAACACGCAATAAGCTCTACAATTAAAAATACTATTTAAATAGTGGAAGGGTGAGTGATGTTGTGACGTAATATTAGAAGATATTATAGAGATAATATTGTCACAAAATTGTAACATTGTGTGTAAAGGCAAGAGGAGATAAATTGTTTTAAGCATGAGGTAATTGGTAGGAAAAAAGAGCTTTCAGAGAGTAATTCCTACCGTGAATGGAATATAGCTTATGGACAGACCCATATCTGACAGTTAGAAAAATCTACCAGGTATTATACTTTCACGCATTCATATTTCAAGTGATAGCTAAAATCAAACAACCTCGGTGGTCTTGGGGTAAAGTGTTCACCTCAGCACTCGATGTTCATGGTTTCAAACTCAACCCAGGTTGAAGGATTTTTCTTGAGCGATAAAAATTCGTAGCACAACTTGCTTTGGAGGGGAAGTAAAGCCATTGGTTTCATGTCGATTGTGGCATGTAAAAGAACCCTGGAATGTAATTATGTGAAAATACCTTTTCCGGCAGAATTGGTGGGCCCATTTACCCTTGCTCATAGAAATGATCATTTGCTGATAAATCCAGTAAGTTCAAAAAGTGGACGTTAAATATCTCAATTAAATGATAAAATTAGAGCTATTATCAATATCTAAAAACAACATTAATAATGGAGCAAGGTGACCTGGTGGTCTAGAGGTAAGGTGTCGGACTTCTGTGCTGGCGGCCGGGGTTCAATCCTCGGTCCCGGCATAGATTTATCTGATTACCAAACCCTTCCTTCACCTCTGACAAGACATCTTGTGAATGTGGGGAATGCCAGGCCTCCACCGTGGTTCGGATTCCACGTTAAACTGTAAGTCCTCCATTTCATCTCACAATCACCCTACCATTACACATTAGCGTAAGTGCGTATAACCCGAATGGGTAGTAAGACGCGGTGATAATAATAATAATAATAATAATAATGGAGCAAATGTTATCAATAATTACCAGAAAAGATTATGTTATAATTTTCAACAAGTTTTTCCAAATATAGATTCGTAAGAAATCAAGGTGTAATTTCTACGTTTATATGCTGTGATGTTGATTCATCAAATCTTAGCCCTAGAGTATTCATCTCAATAGCTAATGATCATTAAATGAATCAGGTGTAGAGACTTAGTATATTCTTTTAAATTCAAACTACCTCTCTTTTGACTGGTTGGCCTCTTGTAATCTATCAGACCAATGTTTACTGTTTAAATCTTGTGATGTCTGCAATAGTTTAAGATACTCTTTTTATTAGATCAAATCCAGTAAGGATTTCTGACAAAAGAAACTTTTGGATTTCAAAAATATCTTCAAATTTTAATGTTTTACAAGCAGAGTCTAGTAAACTCGACATTCCGTGTAACTCAACACCTACACGTGCACATAGTTGTTGGCACCAGTCATCACAATCCAAGGTCATTCAACTGTATATCCTCTCAGTTTGTTTATGTAACTCGAGTGGAACAATCATGCTGTGGTGTTTTTACAAGTGCTGTGTTTTTTAGTTTTCCAATTCAGTAATATGTTATTCGAATCAATACATTATTATATGTACAGTACTGCACTGCATTTCTGTATATTACACGTATGTATATACACCATTATGCATCTTATGCGTGTTAATCCGTAAAACTCGACATTTCAATAACTCGACACCACCTCAGTCCACAATAGGTCGAGTTTCCGAGACTATACTATAATATAATCTTTTTTATAGCGTTTCTTATATTTTCGAAATGTTCTACTTAGGTGAGCCAAACTTGGGCGTGTTTCCTCTTGACCCATTGGAGATCACATCTCTCGGCATCTCCCAAGGTCAAGGTCCAGTAAGCATTAGCCTGAGGTTCGACAACGTCAAGCTTCATGGCATCTCGGAGGTCAAGGTCACAAGTCACAAGTAGGTCCAACACATATTATTATTATTCAGTGGCCAGTGTGTTGTTTGCAAGACCCAAGTCCGTAGCCAGTGAAGGTCTTGGGGTTCCAAACATCCCCCAACCCCTAAATTTTTATGAATAAAATAGATATGGCTTTATTTATAGTTCAAACAATATAAAAATTAAGACAAGTATAAATTAGGGGGCTGTGTTACCATAAAAAGCACTTAAAGATATTTAGAAATTTTCCTAGCACTCGTCAGTTAGGTAGTTCTGGTTCCATAAAAAATACTTCAGATAGCTTCTAGAGGTGTATAATATTTATAAATTTTCCTAGCCTACGGCACTAAGGGACTTTTGCTCCCATAAAAGAACACTTCAAATAGCTTCTAGAAATGTTTAATATTTATAATTTTTCCTAGCTTTCAGCAGTTAGGAGGTTGTGTTGCCATAAAAACCACTTCAGATAGCTTCTAGAAGGGTTAAATATTTAGAATTTTTCCTAGCCTTCTACAGTTATGGTGTTATGTTGCCATAAAAAAAACACTTCAGAAAGCTTTCAGAACAATTTATAATTTATAATTATTTCTAGCCTCTGGCAATTGGGGGCTGTTGCCACCAACACCCCCCGACATTATTGGTTGCCTACGGCCTTGGTAAGGCCGTAGCCAGCCAATGATTTTAGGGGGACTTTGATAGGCACATCCCCCAATTGCTGGAGGCTAGAAAATATTCTAAATGATAAACAGTTCTAGAAGGTATCTAAAGTGTTTTCTTATGGTAACATAACCACCTAACTGCCGTAGGCTAGGAAATAATTATATATTTAAACAACTCTAGAAGCTCTCTAAGGTGTTTTTTATTGTATCATAACCCCCTATATAATGAAGGCTAGGACAAATTCTAGCTATTAAACAGGTCTAGAAGCTCTCTAAAGCCTAACTGCCGGAAGATAAGAAAAATATATATATTTAAACCCTATAGAAGTTCTCTAAAGTGTTTTTTATAGTAAAAAAGCCCTCTAACTGCTGAAGGCAAGGGAAATCATTAATATTAAACACTTCTAAAAACTATCTGAATTTTTTTTATGGTAACCTATCCCCTTATATGCCGGAGGCTAGAAAAAATTATAGATATCAAACACCTCTAGAAACTTTCTGAAATGTTTTGTTTATGATAAAATAACCTCTTAAATTCTGGAGGCTAGGAAAAATGATCAATATTAAACACCTCTAGAGTTTTCTGAAGTGCTTTTTATGGGAACACAGCCCGCAGATTTGTACTTGTACCTTAATTCTCATATTGTTTGAACCATAAATAGAGCCATAGTTTGTTCATAAAATTTCGGGGGGCGGGGGTATTGAACACCCCCAACCTCCCCCTTTCTTCTAAGTAATGAATGCACACTGATTGTACTGATCATATTATAACCATATCAGGCAGACTTGAGATAAGATAAGTACATTTTCTTAACGTATCCGCAACCACAAATGTATATTTTCCCCATCAATTTGTTTTAGGGAATTCACCTACCTAATTAGATGCATTGTATTTGGTAGTTTGGTTTTAGATATGTGAGTGGAGATCTAATCGAGAATTTTATATATTTTCTGCGTACAATCTCTTACCAGGATCTAAATTAAATATTTAGAGTTATATATTTCAGAGGCTGCCGTGTTTTGTTAAATCCTAGATAGCCACTGGTTCGTGTAGTGGAAGGAATAGTTTCGTTTAGTCATGCTTGTCTTTGTTTTCCCGTAACAGGTATAATTTACCATTCCTTAAAGTGCCAGGGGTCGCTCGTACTTGTACTCGTCGCCTACAGGAGAGTTAGTGGTGACTGGTACTCTCCCGTTGGACTACTTCCGTTATAAGTAGTACACAGGACTGGGCTGGTGCCCCCGTCGTTCGCGGCGGCGGCCCAGTTAAATGGGTTGATCTCTGTGGGTTAGGAAGTTTAATCGCCCGCGAGTGATGACTTGGGCAGACTGGTAATCGCCCGCGAGTGATAACGTGGGTAGACCGGTAGGGTTCTGTGCCTTCGGGGCTCGTCGGTCGTGCGGTGAGCCGTTTTATAGCTCCAGTGCCACCCTGATCAGTTAGTAGTGCGTGTGCTAGAACATGGGCGCCTCCACTCAAGTGGGAGATTTACTTTCCCACGCGCAATGGGCGTAATCCCATACCCATATACACGGGGAAGAGTGGAGATCTCAAGGTCACTTCTGTGAAAGGAAGGGAAGTAGATCCTGTTACCACCCTGAATAGGTGGGAGGCACATAGTCCCCAGTGTCGGTCCAGCCAGTGAGAGCTTGGAAGGGGAAGAGGGATTAATTCTCGCCTTCCTGGGTATCCGGATCATCCCACCCTTCTGGGTTGGTGGGTTGGAGCTTTTTAGTTACCAACCTAGAAACTGCCCTGGGCCTTGATGTCCAGGGGTGCTTAGCACTGGCCGCAGTGGCATATATCGCAGTATGGTATTCCTTAAAGTCAGATATTTCCATTGTTTCCATTAATTTAACATAGAATGTCTATCTTCAATGATTGTCTCCCTGAGTTGTTGTTCTCTATATTTACAACTTTGTGCTGCAAAGTGAAAAAATCAGATCGTATTAATAATATTCCGCTGAGCTCCTTCTAACAAGTAAAATATACCAATCGTTAATACCGAAAAATAAGTAATTGTTTAGATCACTACCTAATCCTACCATACTTTCTGAAATTAAATATATTTTAATTTCACTCCCCTTTAAGGTACATTCCTCGTTTTGTTGGCATAGTCGTCTGGACAATACACCGGTGTTACCATTAGACGTTCTATTTCAGTGCTTTGCAACCTTTTATTGCTGACGCCTCTCTTGGTATTTTATCAAATTTAGACGCCCCCTCCATATTTTTTGTAAATCTATCTAAAAAAATAATTATTAATGTTCTTTAGTCAAATCTTTATTTCATACAAAAATCAATCTAACACTGACAGGATAGTAGTAAAATAAAATTATCTAAGATTATCGTGATGGTTGACTCTGTTTTGTTTTCATCAGTTCTTGAATATTGGGTTTGATGTTTGACAGAGCACACAGCAAATCGCTATTCATTTCAAGTAGATAACGCTGTTTAGTTTTTATGAGTGTCAAAGCTGAAAATTCAGTGGTGTGGCTCGTGGCCGCAACAGTAGCTTAGGCAGGGGTGGAGATTTCTGATTTACCCAACTGCTGCACCTGAAATTTGCGGGGTTTTAGGGGTCATGCCCCCAACCACCAGAAGCAAGAAAATGGTTGAATATATATATATACTTCTACAAGCAAAAGTTTTTTTAATACCTAGTAATTGTGGATTTGGGTTTAATATTTTCTAAACTAGTCACTAACATTAAAAACATAAAAAGGCCTGGCCTTGACGCAAAGAAATTAGTTTTAAACATCCTCTAAAAAACTATGTTTAATAGATTACCACTTTTTCGAAAAACTTTTAACTAATTAGGTACTTTTAACTTCATACGTTAACTTCATTTCAAGCCATCCGAAGGTTTTCATTAGCGTTCTGTTTTGGCAAACATGTTTTAGTCAACCTATAGATTACTTCTGGGAATCAACTGAAGATAGTAAGGGCAAGGAAAATGACAGAAGAGGCCAATCAATATATAGGAATTGGATTAGGTGACCTTGCAATCTATGGGTAAGGTATCAGACTTCTGTGCTGGGGGTCCGGGATTCAATCCCCGGACCCGGCAGATTTATCTGTTTGCCAAACCCTTCTCCACCTCTGACAAGACGTGTATTAATCACAACTTGTGAATGTGTGGAATGCCAGGCCTCTCACCGTGGTTCGGATTCCACGTTAAACTGTAGGTCCTCCATTTCATCTCACAATCACCCTACCATTACACATTAGCCTAAGTTCGTATAGCCCGAACGTGTAGTAAGTAAGACGCGGTGTTAATAATAATATTGGACTACGCTGTCGCTCGTGAAAAGACTTGCCGCCAACGATTGTATGAATACCGACATTTCAACCTACTATGCATTTTACCAAAGAAACGATTTATACGCTGCCATTGACGTTTCAAAATAGTTACTTTTATATTTGGTATGTAAATCATAAAAAAAAGCTGTTCAGAAACTATATGCCATTTAATCCAAAAGTAATTATGGATACATTCTATACTTACGATAACTTAAGCAATAATGTACAAATAATGAATATGTTCCTCAACCCATGCAATGCAGAGATGGGTACTTTTATGCTCGACCCCTACGCGAGCAGGCCTGGAGGGGTCTATTCTCAGTCACTGAGCTTATGGCACCGTTTTTCAAACTGGGCTCCACCATTTATCTCAGGCTTGGTTACGCCATTTTATTTATTTGTGTTTAGCACTATTAAATAGCATCAGTAATTAGGATTGCCAATTTGTCACTGGTATACTTGATGTTATTGAATGTTCATAATATTAGTCTAAGAAATGTTATGAACACTTTTGCCTGTATTTTTCAGGTGAAAGTACTTCTTTGGTCTAAAAAGTTTAGTAACCTCTGGCTTGAGGGAAGGTGGAGAGGAGATTAGGGGCAACAAATCAGAGGCTTGTGGGCTTGACAAAAAACATGTAGGCCATGCAACCTTTTGGCTTGTATAGAGTTTAATACAACTGGTAGGCAATGTTGCCCGATCCATAAGAAGTAATTTATCTGAACTATTTCTGAAAAGCGAGTTTTACAAAATATTAAATTTTACATGATTTTTAACGTTATTTCTCAATTGTTCCAGGCCCCCCCCCCCCCCCCCCTCAGGTTGAGAAACACTGTTATTTTTGTATTGCTAACCGTATACAACAACCCCACAAGTTGTTTTAACATGTGTACAGCTTGCTTTTCTTGAACTCTAAAGGACTGCAATCAACACCATTAATTGCGCTCTGGTTAGAAAATGAAAGCTTTACCATACAAGTAAGGCCATAAATGTAAATAAATCGTGACATATCACCTGCTCTCAAGGAATATAAGCCTCAGACTATACAAAACAATAAGTTTACCGGTTGTTATCTATGGGTGTTAAAAGTGGTCTCTAGTCTTACATCAATATTAAATAAATAAAAAATAGGGTGTTCAGTGCAATAAGGGATGAGGCTACTGGGGAGTGGAGGAGGTTACATAACCTGTACTCATCATAAGACATCGTTATGATAGTCAAGTCTTGTAGATTAATGTGGGCATAACATGCAGCAGGAATAGGAGAATCTAGAGCTGTGTTAAAAAGTATTGACTGGCAATCCCAATGGAAGGACCTAGATGCAGATAGGAGGATAGCATTAGAATAGACCTGAAAGAGATATTGGATAGAACTAGCTCAAGATAGGGATACGTGACATACTTTTGTAAGTGCGGAAATGAACTTTAAAGTTCCTAATGCCAAAGACCTAGAGTAAGTAAGTGACTTGTGCTAATAATTACTTTTGTGTATCTAGTGTATTTTACAGTTAAAAAAATTATATATATACTTATATTTATGCCTCAAATAATGTGATCTTCGGCTATCTCTTTTGAAATATAATATCAATACCTAAAAATAATACGTACTAATAATAGGGTAACATAATATCAATATTTACCACTAAACGTTTGATTGTATTTTTGCAAAGTTTCTTACTATGAGAACAATATTATATATGATATTTTGTTTATCAATGATATAACTATTATATATGTTGTTCTGAGATCATTTGTATCTTTTGAGTAGACGTCAGTGATCTTTTAATTGGAATTTGGAAATTATCTTATATACTGCAATCATTCAGTGTTGGTTCCCCAACACTTGCAACTTCAACTTTTTAAATAATTCAATGAAAGTTCATAATATGTTTATGTCTGCTTGCAGTCTCATTATGGATAGATTGTTAAACTGTAACAATAAAATTACAGGTCCGACCTAGATAACTATGTCATGAATACAGATGTGTTAAATCCTAAACTGGAATTGCTGAGCGACTATGAAATCAGTGGTAGAATTCTGCTACTGCCAATTACTGGAAAAGGAAAATGTAACGTTACATTAAGTAAGTACCAGGAATATTATTAAATATCACTACCAGAACATAAACTTTCTATTGTTCTTACGCTACTGGATGACTTACAATAATGTGCATAAAATAAAATATATTTCCCTAGAGATTATTATTTTTACTAATAGTAGATTAAATGGAGCTCCGTTAAAATACTGCATTTGTCTGTCCCAATAAAATATGGATGCTGATGTTTGTAGGTTGTAGAAAAATAAACTCTCATAATCACTATAATTTAGTTTTTGTGGTAATTTAGTCCATGTTTTAATAATTTAGAACATTAAATCTGTAAATTATAAAAATTGTTGGTGCATTCTGGATCTTAAATCATGATCCAACATTTTATTTTTTTGGGCTTGGATATAGTAATTGTCCTTAGGTACCTATGCTAATATTAACAAAGCATTTTTTAGTACATTATAATTTTTAATAAAACTTAAAGGTAATGTTTAAAAATCGTATTATTGTTAAATTAAATGCATATAAGAGGTTCACATGTTGTTACTTTGAGGAACAATTGACATTATTATTTTGCACTTTGAACTCTATAGGTCCTGTGTTATTTATGAGAACGCACGAAGCACCCATCTGACCAAATTGTGAAGATTATGAAGTATGACAGCTGATAGTAAACACACCTAAAGATGTCAAATATAGAGAAAACAATTGTTTTTTACATAGTTTTCAAAAAGTAGTTCCCGGTTATGATACTTATCAATTATTTAAGAAGGGATTAGGTTTACTTAAAGTGGGTCACGTAACTAATTTGATCAACGTTTGGGAAGGAAACTCAACTTGTATAGACTCTAAAGTTGTAAGACAGACTTGTTGTGTAAGTTGAACACTTTATACATGGACCATACAATGCCATTATTCACAAATCAGCAATAACAAAACTACTCATAATTTGGTTAAAAAATATGCGGTATAACATTTAAATTTCTAACTGCCACGGTACTGGTATATACACTATAGGAACTACAAATGTTAATGTAGGCCTATACAAAGTTTTGTAATTATCTTAATAAAAACCAACATTGAAATTAATTGGTTTCTCGAGATAGCTCTTAGCTTTACTCATTTTTGAGAAAAAGTTAAAATTAATGAAAAAAAATAGTGAAGATCTAGTTCATTCTTAATGAACATCCTTCAAGACAACACCACTTATTTTCTAATCTGTTACTTTTTAATTGATTTATTTTATTGGCAATATCATGATAAAACAAATTTTAAACATGTGTTGTATGCCAAAAAACAACACTCAGCTTTGTATTTCTGCAATGGCCTTCACTTTTATGTTTCACATTTCTACTGCTACCAGTGTAGTGTGTATCAACGCATGGTGACTAGTGACGAGTTAAATTTAAGTTTAGTCTTTAGAACAATTTTAAATAAAATCACCTTTTGATATTTAAACTCTGAAGGAAAATAACCACAAATGGTAGTTTTTGTGTATTTATATTCATAAGGCATTTGTTTAAAAGTGAAATTTTTAAAAACACTGAATTAAATTTTTTAAGTAACATATTTTAGATGAGTGAGTTTTAGAATAATATCTTAACATGATTTTAATAATTTTGTGCCATTTGGGTTTTTGTAGTACAGTAGACTCTCGGAAACTCGACATGACATTCCATGTAACTCGATGCGTATGCGCACACAGTTGTTGGCACCAGTCATCACAATTCAAGGTCATTTATAACCTCTCAGTTTGTTTACATAACTTGAGTGGAACAGTCATGCTGTGAGGTTTTTACAAGTGCTGTGTTTGCCAGTTTTCCAATTCAGTAACGTGTTAGTTGAATCAATACAATATTATATGTACAGTACTGTACTGCATTTCTATGTATTACACATATATATGTACACCATTATATTGACATATACTGTATTATACCGTAAAATTCGACATTTCAATAACTCAACACCATCTTAGTCTACATTAGGTAGAGTTTCCAAGACTCTACCATATCTCTTTTTGCCCCATATCTTCATAAAGATGAAAATCTACTTTTTTTCTTTGTTGTCATAGGTGAAGTACTTCAATGTGTATTCCTATTCATAGAACATCTGTAGGCCTGATAAAATATTAAATCATCAAATTGTGTTGATTTTAAACATTTCCTTTTTAGTATTAAATGGCCATCATAGAGAAACATAAGTTAAGTAATTTCTTTTAAACTACAATGTTTAATCCCAAGCTTTAATATTGTTCATTAAAAGGATCACTTATTTAAATATGTTTACTGTTGACAATGTATGTGCACTTTTCAAACTGAGATAATTTAATAAATTTTGAAATTTTAAGAAACCTATTATACAGAGTTTGTACCTATTTTGACAATGATGAGTTAGATATGTTTGTTTTTATGATTAACAGTAGCTAGGTGTTTGTTGAGCCAAAGTTTTATGTGCTTGTTTTTATCATCAAACTCATCATAATATCATTATAGTCATATTATTCACTTTAATTTCCTTGATAGGGCTTCTCAGAATGTTGTATAAACCATCCTTAACGGCGAGATGAAGACCCTAATCTACACACAGCCAATATTTGTTCTAATCTTCTCTGCCAAATTTTTTCATTACACTTGCCCCATCTGTTGTTAAAATTGTGATGTGTTTAGAAATCTAGTCCAAATTATTTTAGTTTTGTTTCCACAAGATTTAAAATTTCAAAAGAATCACATTTCCTACATATAAAGACTAAACCAAGATTAACAATTTGTCCAGATTTATGGTGGAATATGTTTGAATAGCATATATTTTTGATACTAGTCAATTTGTCAATGGTTATAACTAAATTTGAAACCCAAATCTTTTAGTTTCTGAATTTTCTTTCCTTCATTTAATTATTCAATGAATGGATTCATGACATCATTGGGATATTTGAGAAAAATATATCCTTTTTCTGGCAATGCTTATCGAATAAAATTTCTGTTAGTAATGGTATTAATAGTAAAATTATCTTTTGTCACCAGTTTGACTACAATTTAATACAGATTTTTTTTTTAACAAAAGCAAGAACACTGGTTAGCTTGCTTTTAATTTTGGATTTTACAGATGTAGTAGATATTTTGCTGATCATTTCATTTTGATCATACTGAACAGAGTTGTCGATCTTTTAGTGTATTTTCAACATTCAGTACAAATTATTTTTTAATAAAAACTTTTTGTTTTCAAATATATTCATAAGGATTTTTAATAAGAAAAAAAAATGGAAATGTGGTGGTATATATTTGAGACGTAGAATGAGGTTGTAAGGTAAATAATTGTTGTAAGCCCTTCCTAAAAATTCAAAATTTAAATGTGATGATAAATTATAAATCTATAATAATAAGAAAAATAAAGGGAAAAAGGCGCCAAGCAGCTATATTTAATTTTTGGAATACACCAGTCCCCTATTGTAAGAGAGTAAAACACCGACTGTACTATGGAAGCATGGCTATAATACATTGATCATGGTCACTTAGATTCTGTTGTTGCCTGTTTTTGATTCACAAAAATAGTTTAGGCTTGGATTCTGCAGTTGTCTGTTCAAACTTGTATCTTTACTCTTGGTAGGTGTATATGATGTTGTATTTATACTATTTTTATTTATATAATTATTAAATTAAACTATTTATCATTATTGTTTGTATAGAACAAGCCCTCCCCAATAGATGCAATGCTTCCTGGTTTCGTAGTGGTAACTTGCTCACCAATATATCACCAAATCCAGGCACCCCTCTGATCTCAACCTTAGATAACTTTCTCTTCCTTCCTCCCAAGCAGGCCTACTCACACCAAACAGTAATTTATATATAAACAATAGTCGTATTTCAGATGAAGGTATTATTAATTTGTACATACTATAATTACTTGATAAAATTAAACGCCATCTATCTTAATGATGATCATAACAGCCCAATTTTATTAAAAGTCCTGAATGTATGGATACATAAGTGACTAAGAGAGGTGCATGTGATGTTTAGATATAGGTTAGAATTATAAGTTATGTATAGAGTAAATCCTAACCTCCAACAATTTAACAGTTTCTCTTTTACTTCCATGTTTAGTGATCATTCTTGCAATGGACTTAAGTCTCACATACTTGCAACCAAGGATATACTGTTTTATAATGATGTTCTGTACAGTGTCTGTATATGTTTAGTGATTGTGTTGATAGTGAAAGATGGGGTCAAATCTCACATCTTTAAAAAAGGTGTTGTTTTCATTAATGAGACTTTGTTTGATATTTAATTATTGTTGTTGTTATTTATAGGTGAACTCAAATCACACATCTACCAAAAGGGTGAACCAGTATTTAAGAATGGGAAAATGTATTTAAATGACAGCATTTTCGAATTCAAAATGCAAGAGCTAGGAAGAATGTACCTGGACTTAGAGAACTTATTCAACGGTGATAAAGCTCTTGGTAAGTGTCACCACTTATAGATAAATAAACATTATTTAAATTATCATTGATATACTTTTTTTTTTCTCCAAAAAAGTCATGATACTGAAATTCCACATATCAGTAATTCATTATGCACGAATTTAAACTCTGTCTTTAAAATAAGCTTGATCTACGAGTTAACTGAAAAATAAAAGACGTCAGAATCTGTTTGAATGCAATTCATACACTAGCAGAAATATTTGTTGACCATTGATGTTTTGCAGCATGATCTAGAAGCAGCTGACTATAAACAAGTTTCGTTTTCAAGTGGATAAATATATATTTTAGATCATAATCTAAAGGAATGTTTTCAAATTATAATGTATCAAGGTACAACCCAACAGTTAACAAAATTTAAATTTAGTGACTAATTTAAAATCTTCTCAGCACCAATCAAGGCAAAAGTCAACCTTTGTCTCGTTACAAAGCAAGTTGATTTGAGTCAAGTGGTTTTAAAACTTTATTGGGTCTATCAGGCAGATATTGTCAAGCAGAGGAAGAAATAAAAATTTAAATCGAGATGAACTAATAACACTGAAATCTTTTAATAGGATCAGAGCTTATCATGTGGCTCTATTTCTGTTCTTTTTGGTGAATGTGTAAATCCACAGTATGTTTTATGAGTTAGAATGAGAGATGTGGTGAGAGTATTCGATATTTTAATTGTTTTAGGGGACAACATGAATGCGTTCTTAAACGAGAACTGGTGGGAGCTGTTTAAGGAGTTGAGGCCTGCACTGGATGAAGCATTGTCACAGGTCTTCCATAACATTGCCAACAGGTTCTTCCTCAAGGTTCCCTATGACATCATATTTCCCAAAGAATTGTGACCGTCTACAAAAAAATAAACATTCGCGGATTAAGTCTAGTCTATATCCGTAAGGTCCCAAACGTGTAAGTTTATACTCTGTAGAGCCTCTAAGAAGTTGAATCAACTTAAGATTTTCCTAGTACCACCAGTAGCTTGCTACTCTGTAATTTTCTAAATGTATTGTATTTTCACTATATTACCTTTAAAGGTAGTTCTTATAAATCTTATTTATATAGTTTAATGTTATTTTTATTTAAAGAAACTAACAGAAAAGGGTTTATTTTGACGAGTTTAATTGAATGAAGTATTAAAACTCTTTAATTTGTTAATATGATACCAAGTGATAAGAAATCTTGAATATATAATGAAAAGGGATCACTGGAGTATGTAGGCTAGGCTTAAAAAAATACTGAGGTCTCCAGACAGACTTTCACATGGAGTAAAAATAGACATAAATTTGCATAACAAAGAGAGAACTGGGCAAAAATAATCACACTGAGCTTCTATGGATTGAATATACCTAAAAAAGTATTATAAAACAAATCTTCCCATGTGGAGGGAATTGATATCAGCGTTAACGGCAAGAATATTATTTTCTGGCTGTGATTTATTTAGGTATTTATATTTAACAGAAACATCTAACTATAATAGACCCACACACATTTGTCATCGGGTTAAAACACCAAGTGAGAAGATAGAGGCCTATTTTAAGGAGTAGGTAAAAGAAAATAATGATTATACACTGTTGTTTACATACATTCCATTTTGAAAATAATGTAACTTATTATAGTGGCGATTTATTTCTCATCAACTGTTGCTGCCAAGTTGTATGTACAGTAGCCCCATGGCTTCTTTGGTGCTGACCGACAGATCACAGCTGACAGCTTTGAAAAGTTACCAGACCAAATTATGTATCCCTACGCCGAACCATATGATCTGCAAAAACATATGTTTAGCAGCTGTCCCCTCTGACGGTCAAAATTTAGGTATATACCTAAATGTTGACTGTCATAAGTCAGCTGTGAGCTGTCAGTCAGCACCAAAGAAGTCACTGTAAATGTACATGCACAGTAAAATTAACAAAGGAATGTTCATATTTTAAAAACAATGTCTTTGAAAATAACCTTTTTTTCACTACATAATTTGGTTTAAAATATATTATAAACTAATAAGAACTACGTTTTTTTATTCTATGAAATACATACATGTGTCTTATAATATCCCTTAAATTTCAAACATATAAGATAATTTATTGTTTAAGAATATGTTTATTCTTTCATAAAACAGTGTTCAGTGTGAATAAAATAGGTGTTTTAACAATACATAAATGTGGCCCCTATTGTAAGATACATTCAAACTATAATAGCACATCAATAATAATTATGTATATTGTAAAATTAAGTGTGGTAATTAAGTTGTATGCTTTAAAAAGTCCAAACCAGAAGTATTGTCAAGTAAGAAAATGTAAGAAGTATAAATAAAGACTTAACTGTGATATGAATACTTTTATCTTAACCCAAAATACTTTTAATAATGTGGGATAGGTCTAATAGCTCTGATAAAAATTAATCATTAGATAGTATATTGGCTTACCTCTAATAATCAAATTAGTGAATAGAAAATTTGTAGTTATAAAATAAAAAATTAAACATTTTAACAAGGGAACTTTCCCTAAAATAGTTTATAAGAAAAGATCTTGAAATGTAATCATTATTACTATCACCGCATCTTGCTACCCGTTCGGGTTATACGCACTTACGCTAATGTGTAATGGTAGGGTGATTGTGAGATGAAATGGGGGACCTACCATACACGTGGGATCCGAACCATGGTGGAGGCCTGTCATTCCACACATTCACAAGTTGTAATTAATACAAATCTTGTCAGAGGTGAAGGAAGGTTTTGGGAATCAGATAAATCTGTGCCGGGACCGGGGATTGAACCCCGGACCCCCAGGGAGTCTGACACCTTACCCCTAGACTGCCAGGTCACCTTGAAATTTATTCATTTTCAAACTTGTGACAGATTATAAACCAAAAACTGATTAATAAATAATTTTGAGAAAGCAAAAACAAGATACATTTGACCTGTGCATTTGTGAGTGTGGTATCTTAAAGTAATAATATGAGAAACAAACAAAACTTTGCTATTTCACTAATTATTTGCCCTTAATACACTGGTAGACATCTCCATCAATTTACTTCCCACTTTTGTCTGCACACAAGCCATATTACTTACATAAGTCGTATCACACCCAGATTTATATTTGTCCTTTTTTAACTTAACAAACCAAGACAAAGTTTCTTAGCATGCTATTTACTTTGTTTTTTTTTAAAAAAACATTGCAATGGTATATTTTTATTTATAAATTGCTTAAAAAAATCTCGTGTCAAATACTTCCAATATACCTCAACTCACTATGATGTTTAGAAATGGATCAAATCTACTTTTTTTTATGAACAAGAATCTAATGACACATTTTAAGGATATGAGATTAACTCCATAGGCGTTTTTTTTCTCCTTTAATGAACTGACTTTGTTCACATTAAATGTTAAGTTTCTATAGAAAATACAAAGTAAAATTAGATGGTAGCATTTATATACAAATTTCATTCCACATTCACTTAAGTGGTATATTAATAGTCTGGTGTTTTGTTGTTAGGTTCCCTTGCAATTATCTTAAAAGTGATAAAAGAGCAGAAGTGTCTTATAAAAAAATATTAAGTGCAGAACTGCTACAATTTAACCCAATCCCCCTCCCCCTATTTAAAAACACCAGGTTTTATCTAAAAGACACATTTTAAAAACTCAATAAAATCCACACAAAAATTTATTTTAACAAACAGAGAAAGTAATTGCAAAGTAGATTACTTTGAAATATTGCATTCATAGCCTATTGGCCTGAACAGGTGATAAATGCATGCTAAAAATCCTATTATTCAAAATAGTATTACTGGGGGGAAAAAAAATTCATATTTAATAATTAAATATAGGAAAAAAACTTGTACACATTTGCTAATTGAGGACACAATAGTAAAACAAAAACCAATCTATCAGGTGTAACAGCTCATAAATAAATGTAAAAACCAGAAAAAAAATATAAAATACATAATAATCAATTCTGTTTCGAGTAAATTGATCAATTAGTTTTATTCCTTTCTTTTATACCACATCAGAACCCTTATTTACATATTTTTATTTTTATTTACTTTTTAATCACTAATCTTGTCATCTTATCAATGTTGTTATTAATTCCAAATGTTTTTTCTTGATTTATTTCTTATACTCCTTGCATAAAATGCCCAAATAATATATTGTAGAAGATCTAATATACTTCAAATATAATTTGTTGTAAGCCTATAGAAACCGAAGATATTCAATTCTAGATTCTTTGCTTACTTACTTGGATCAAATTCAATTCAAATATTTTAAAATAAACACTGTTCAAATTGAATATTCTATCAGTAAAATGTTTCAGATAAAATTCGAGTCAAATATTTTAAAGTGAAATGTTAGGAAATCTAAATTCAATACCAAGCTAAATTATATGTATTTTTGAAATAACCTTTATAAATAAATAAAGTCAATACACAATGTCCAAATAAAGAGTAGATTTTAAATGTTATGAGAGTTGTAAGTTTATATGTTTATGTCAAATAAGAATCCATGCCAACTTCTTTTAAATATTAAATTATTCAGAATTCAGATTCAAATTTAGAATTTGAATCTATTTGGATTTTAAATCCGATAAAAATATTTCCAATTTTAAGATCCAGAGTTTCAAATATAAGACAGATCCTAACAGGAATCAGAATTGTATTTAAAAAGTTTGAAGCTTTACCTAGGGTTAGTTTGTTGTTTAAATTCATAACTAGAAAAATACATTAAAAATTAATTCAAATCAAATTAAAAGTTATTTATATGGAAGATAACAAAGGAATACATCTGACTGACAAAAAATTATGAGAAAGGCAGAAACAGAGTATTTCAAAAGATAAAATTATTAAGTTGATGAAAGAAGAATATAAAATGAAATTTAAAAAAAAAATATTTAGGTACCAACTACAGTTATTAAGCAATTTATTTTTAGGGTTCCTGAGCTGGTTCCTTAAAAATAACTTAATTTCAGTTATTGGTTCTAATTTTGATTCAACTCGATGGTTAAACCAGTAAATTGAGTAAAACTCAATATAGCTCACCAAGGTTCCATTTTTGTTTTAAAGTTTGTTTTTCCAACCCTGAAACTAACTAACTTTAGACCAGAATATCCGTACAAGTATTAAAATTCCCAACAAAGATTCAAATATGCATATTTTAATTTTTATCTTCGACCAATAAGCAAAGTTAAGACCAATTTCCAATATATTTTTTTTAACTCAGGGTTTTAAAGGTGAATGCACACACAAGTGTTATTGAGGAACATTTAAATAAATTCCCCAAATTAAATTTAGATAACACATTTTATTGTATCAAGTATTAAAGTTATTTTGTTTTGCATTCTAGAATATTCTTTTGAATGTTGTACGGTCTTTTTGAAATATCTTACTAAATTTGTACTTGGCAAAGACTGAAGGGCATGGCACCTTATTTTATTTATTATATCCTTTTAATAAAAGGTCTTATGTAATAATACAATAGCTCTCCACAAATAATTTTGTCTGGTTCTAGTTCCCCATTTTTTGTTCTTTTTATTACTTTTTATTATCATTTATTTTTCCTCCAAGGTTGTTGATAATTTTTATGTTCACCACATACAAAACCCAATAATGGGCATTAGCTCTGTTCTATCATTGTGCAGTAATTGTAATAATTAAGGTGTGTATTAGTTGTATCTTTAATGTATGTTATGACCTTTATGCTCAAACTTCTATGAAAACTTACTTGTTGAGGAAAATTCACCTAAAGATTGGCATTTCCCGAGAAAAAGTGAGAAAGTTTTAACCATTTTATAAGGAGTTGGATAAATAATGTTTTCAATTGAATAACTATATGTGGGGAAAAAAATGCCTCAATAGTAATTTAAAAGTGAGCAATTAATTTATTTTTCTGAATTAGGAATAGTGAATAGAAGGCAAACATTATTTCACATGGCCGTTTTTTAAACAGAGTTTAAGTTTGTATGTTTAATCAACATATTGTGGCTTAAGGGGGTCTCTTCACACAATGGTCTTGATTCCAATGAACTTTGAAGTTTTGTAAGAAGATGGCGGTGGTAGAAACACTTGGCTTCAAACTAAGATAAGAAAAGTTTTTCACACAAGAGGTTATATACCACGAGTCTAAGTCCTCACTCCTACTCGTCCAGTTTTGCAGAATACAAGTTGTGAATAAGATAAATATAGGAATATTAGAATGTAGCTGGTTTGGAAATGTATAATCATTTGAAATTAGTTGAATTAAAGTTATATCAGGAAGATATGGAAAAAAAGATTACATTTTTACTAGACATATGAGGTATTCAGAAAGTAAGTAGTGTTTAGCTATTCCATAATAAAAACAATTTATTCTTAAACTGTCAAAACATGTTTAAAATATCATGCTTGTTTAGGCCTAACCTCGTAACCATCAGTATGAGTGCTCAATAGTGTGGCGCACGAATACATTCATTAAAGCCTTTTTTTCTAGCCAGTGTGGATGGCGTCATGCAACACTCATGTTGAACTTCTACCGTGTGCGTTCTGCTAAATAAGAACAGTGCGTTCCAAACTTCAAACTAAGTGTTTAACATAAACACTTTTATTTTTGCAATAATGGCTAAACTTTAAACTACATTTCCACCAATATTAAGGCAATTTTTGAATACCCTCTTCATAAAATGAAGCAGACTGTGAAAACAGTCAATGTTGCACAGTTCTTTTGAAGTTGTCATCATCGTCGTTCCCAATTAAATGATCTGATGAGCTCTTGGGTTTGACCAGCAGCGTGTGGCCAAGCATTATTGTGAAGCAATAACAAACACAACTGAGCATGCTTTGCCTTTTGTTTTGGATTATGCAACACATTTTATTAAAGGTCTCACAATAGGATGCATAATTTATTGTTGTGCCCTATGACATAAAATCAAAACGAAAAAAGCCCTTTCCATACCCAAAACTGATGCATATGATCTTCCTGGTTGAAATTGTTTCCTTGAATTTTTGCTTTTTCGGACTGCCGCTTTGATTCTAGAGTAATGTGAGATGCCCATGTCTCAGCACCAGTGATGATGTGGCTTAGAAAATCATCACCTATATTAATGTATTGCATGAGAAACGTCAAAGCACTGCTAAATACCTTGTTTTTATAAACTTCAGAGCATTTTTTTTAGCACCCAGCTGTTACAATTTAATGCAGAACAGTTTTTTAAATTCACCAGAAAGGGATGAAATTATGAACTGTCTGTTCTCACAAATATTGTTATAGATTTTCTGCACCAAATCATCATTAATGACAAAGAGTCGACCATTCCATACCTAATCATGCATGTGGTCACGTCTTTCGTTAAAGTGTCCAACCCATTTCCTCACCATTCCATCATTCATTGAATTTCACCATAAATTTCACTAATCTGCAGATGAATTTCTACTGCTTTCACATTTCTTGCATTTAAAAAATAGGATAAGAGATCGTATTTCACGGTAAGCAGGTCCTTTAATTGTCTTGTACACAAACAGTGCTTCTCCCGTATTGGTATCTGGTGTAAGCTAATGTATGAGGCAGCTATGTGTGCATGCACACAATGATGACCAAAGCACTCTCGCAAACATATTTGTAAATGTTAATTACTTTCTGAACACGCCTCCTATTAAACAATATGTACATAATATGTAAATTAAAGTTGATTTATTTTTGCAATGTGCCGCACTATATGTACAAGATCCCCACATATTTACAAAGATGAGATAAAAGGCAGAATTTATAGAAAATGAGTTTGCATTTGCGTAGAGCCTGAGTGAGAAGTCATTTAGGAAAAAACTCTCTCTCAGTACATCCAGCCAGTATTCAAGTCCCGTCATTTGAAATCCAGTTTTAAGTGGGTGAATCCAAAGTCTTGGTTTCTATTTTATGTGCAGTGTCCTTCAGTGTTATATGTGCTGAAATCAGTTGTACCATATTTACCTCCATTGTGGCAAGACAAATAGCTACTGACAGGTAACTTTTCTAAAAATGTGTATATTTCCATCCAATCTTCCTCTTAGATGTATGTGTTCAACTGAGTTTTATACTTTAATAAATATATTTAAAGATTCTTTTTATGTGAATGAAAATATTAAGTAGGGTATTCAACAATGTTTATTTTAGAACATAAGTGCTATGTTTTCAGAGAGTACAAATGGTTTTTCAAATAAAAAACATTTAAACTAATTCAAAACTAACTTGAACATGAAGAGTCCTTACATCTTGTGGAGGAAATCTTTTATAGTTCTTATATTAACTGAGGAGGGCAAGGCAAAACATGATAAACTTCATTTTATGAAAAAATGTGTTAGAAGTGATTTCTGTAGCTTATCCCTTGAACTGCAGATGTTTATTAGAGTCAGTTGATATTTTGAGGCTAACTAATATCAATGAATATTTTTTATAGGTAAATCAATTAATTTTATTGATGTTTAAATAGTGAAAATATCTCATCTAAATCCATGGGGGTTGTCATGTTTTCACCCTGGCCCCTCAATTATGATATAATTGTACTTATTTAAAACAAACATTAGAAGGCTGTTGATTACATAACATGAACCTCAAATGTCAAATATATAGTGAAGCAGTGAATATTTTAATTTCTTTGCATGCAGAATTTTATACTCTGTTATTCTATTATATTTTGTAATCAATAAATAAAGGTAAAATAAGTTTAAATTTAAGTGGCCTTTTAAAATAAACTTTTACTTCTCAAATTTTCCTTGCAATGCAAAATTTCCTATTTACCAATCAATCTCCTCTTAGTAAATGCAAATAAATTGAGACTCTATGAAACACATGTTTGCAAGCCTCAATATAGTGACTCTTAGTTACCTTGACAGAAAACAAAAATGCATTTTTTTTCATACCTACCTTATAATTCTCCAACTTTATCCTGCAATAACTGATAGCATACTTTACACACATAGCATTGAAGCTTAAGTTATGTTTATGTTAAATGATTACAATTTAAAAAAAAAAGCTTATCAGTAATATAATCTACAATATTTAAATACATTTTATTTTTCGTGATATAAAAGTAAATATGTTTATACAAAAATTGATCACAAAAATTGATCACACAGATTTTAAAAATAAATGCATAAGGATAATTAATAAATGCAATAAATGTTTTGTGGATTTAATGAAAAAT
Organism: Timema californicum; assembly: GCA_902141385.1. Taxonomy (NCBI): domain Eukaryota; kingdom Metazoa; phylum Arthropoda; class Insecta; order Phasmatodea; family Timematidae; genus Timema; species Timema californicum. The sequence goes on along the minus strand of CABFOW010001257.1, from coordinate 84,952 downwards.
GGTCTGAATGACATTTCAGAATTCTCTCCATATTATTTTACATTCAGCTAGGTTGTTAATGAAATTCGAACAAAAAATATTAAGAGATTTGAGAGGACATAACTGAATTTATTCAATAATTCTTATAAACCAAGTTACTTAATACGTTAATCATTTATACATTGCAAATAATGTGGATTTTCAATGTTTTGAATAAATCAGTCCTACATTTATTTTATGGTAATGATAGTGTCTCATTTTCTCAGATTTTTTTGGTGTGTGTGTGTGTGTGAGGTTTATCCCCTTTTATCAACACAAGTGGATGAAATGATGAGATTGGTGCTCTATGGTTACTTAACACAAAGTGCTTGTAGTAGTTTGTATGCTACGAATAGTTATTTTTATAAGTGTCACTTATGCAAGTTCTTTTAGAAATGGTAAATGGTAAATAGCTATAAATTATTAAAATTCATTGCTTCCCCAAGGTAAGATTTAAAGCACTCAGTTGTGTAAACAATGGGGGGAAAAAAGGTCAATGTACGTATTTCCTTATAGGTTTAAAAAGGGTTTCATTCACATAAGTTATTAATATAATTTTTCTAGTATGGTACCTATTAATGATAGTAAAAATATTAATTCAAAACTTGTGAGAAAGTAATTTACTATTAATTCTTGATAGCATTAAAAGTATGAATCAATATTAATTTGAGCAAAGTGGGGATCAAGAATAAAAACTCAACATTTTTAAGGCAAGTACTGATAACATGTTATTTTCAAAATGTAGCATCCACAAACCTGATTTTTTGTGAGAATCTGTGGAGCAAGCTAGTGGAGCAAGCTATCATTCCACTATTGGTGATACAGCTGAGAGGCAAGATAGCATGCCACTTTTTAACGTGGATATAGTGAAAATACAAAGCAAGCATGCCACTATCTAAGGTGATACAGCTGAGAGTCAAACAAGTATGCCACTATCTATCTAAGGTGATACAGCTGGGAGCCAACCTTGCATGCCACTATTGTTGATACAGCTGATAGTCAAGCAAGCATACCACTATCTAAGGTGATACAGCTGAGAGTCAAGCAAGCATGCCACTATTTAAGGTGGATACAGTGGAAAGACAAAGCAAGCATGCCACTATCTAAGGTGATACAGTTGAGAGGCAAATTACCATGGCACCATTCTATATGAGAAACATATGTGGCCAATAGGCACACCATGAAATGACAATGTCTGAATGTTTCACTTACACTTACCTACTCAATTGCCCAATCTTACATAATGTTACAGTTTCTCATAATTTATCCATTCATAAAGCCTAACTGTTGATAAATCTTGGCATTGTGTTTAATAATACTATTCAGTGGTGCTCGTTAAGTTAAGAGGTGCATTACAATAATTCTTACTGTTAATCTTCTCAGAAGATTAGATTTGTTACAATTTTTTATTTGGATTAATTTAAACACATATATTATATGCTTGCTTTTTAAATATCTATGGAGTGATTATGAAAACCATTCAAGTAGAATATATATTTCTATCAACCCAGGCTTATTTTGGTTACATATCTGATATTCTATTCATTGAAATGTTTGTTTGAAATAGCATGTCAGAAAATTATTCATTTCGAAATATCTCTTCTGGTATTAAAGTATTTTGACTCTTCCAAAACTAAACACATCATTAAAATATTCATGGTCATATTAATTACTATCCAGCGTTTACAAATTAAGATAAAATGTAGCCGTTCATTAATAATAGCTTATTGCCTATAAAAAAAGTACAATGAAATGTTTTAATAGTAATGGGGATGTTGAATTTTCTAGTTGAAAGGTAGACCTTGTGTTACCTTTATAAGTATTTTAACACAGATATTAGCTCTAACTGAGCATTGTGAAATCTAAAATAGTAATTGTTATCACATAGTCTTACATAAGTCCAAACAAAATAAATAGCTACACAATACACATTATAAAACTGGGCATAAAAGAAACTAGAACATTATGTGAATATTGAGAGGCCATATTATGTCGGTTGCTTGTCTGGCAAAACCTGTTTGGCCGAAACCCTCCCTCAGGCAGGCTGTTGCTGTTCGTTGGTCTTCTTCCATGAGTAGTACATTTCCAGGGGCTTATTCACCTTCCAGAACTTGTCATTGACCTGCCGCAATGTCTGGTTGCCACTGAGTACCACCAGATGGCCTGGCGTGGGTGCGATATAGATACAGAACGTCACTTTGCGCAATGTGTCTGCTAGCTCAGAGTTCAGGTCAAGGGCCATCCGAGTAGCCAGGTATTTGCTCAAGTGGTCCACTAGAAACAAAGTTACACATTGGGATCTAGAAGAGCTGAAAATGAGAGCCACTTCCCTCAAACAACAATGACACTTTTTAAAATAAGCTTAAAATGGATTTCAAATCAGCTTTGATTCGAATAGGCAGGAAGGAGGTGGCATCTCATACTTCAGACTTTGAATATTTTTAGCTTTGATTGAGAAAAAATTATACATTTAAGTAAGTAGGTCTACTAACTTGTGTGTATAAAAATTGGTTCAATAGTTTGCTTCTAAAAAACCACTAACCTATTATCCCTACTTTATGAATTGTCCGGGTGTTAGTCATCAATTAGATTGGTTAATTTATGATCACCAGTGGTGACAGAAGGTTCAATTTTGGATCCCTCGATCAATGTTAAGATTCACTTTCAATATTAAATATCACTCTAAACCTAAACACAAATATTAATACAAAAGCCTACACCTTTCCTATTAAATGTGTCAACTACCTATCCCAACCACAATTATTAGGTCCCCTCACTGCGCAGTGAAGAGGCCTATACCACCCTCTGAGTCAAATTGATGTATTTATCAAGTAGCCTACCCACTATACTGACTCAAAATGTAAAAATACCCCATGAATATAGGATTTATTTACAACCCACTGGCCACCATGCATAAGAGTGATTAAATATTTTCTCAACTCAAAAAGGATATATTGGAGCAACTAGAATATTACAATCCAAAATATTATACCATTAAGTCTATGTTACAAATGAAAGTAGGCCAATATTGGTAAGGTGTAGGCTAGGCTCTATTAGGAAGGCCTATGTAGGTTTTTATAACTTTTTCTCTAAATCTATAATAGGGCCCTTACACAAACAGTCAGACTGTCAGTATTAATTCTTACTTTATTAATACTGACAGTCTGACTGATCGTGCAGGGAACCTGTAAGACTAAAGTAAACCTAAGAGTTAAATCTGCTTGAATGTCTGCTGTAGGACTAAACCCTGAATAATAGGCCTGGTAAAAATATTAAGGATATAAATACTTATTTTATAATGCTTACTAATATTTATGGGCAGTACTAATTTAATGTTTAAAATAAAAGGAGATGGCATGCATCAGTTTTGTTATAACAATAATTTTCTTTATCATAATACAATGAAAAACTTTTTATTTGTATTAGGGCAATTCCAGTGTGACGGATGTTACATTCTGACATGATTTTGAATAGTTTTGATTCAATTGTATGTGTTTGTAACATGTTACACCACTTTTAAATTTTGTGAATACACAACTTTCTACTATCTCTTAGATTATTATTATTAGCACCGCGTCTTACTACCCGTTCGGGTTATACGCACTTACGTTAATGTGTGTAATGGTAGGATGATTGTGAGATGAAATGAAGGACCTATAGTTTAACGTGGAATCCGAACCACGGTGGAGGCCTGGCATTCCTCACATTCACAAGATGTCTTGTCAGAGGTGAAGGAAGGGTTTGGTAATCAGTTAAATCTTTGCCGGGACCGAGGATTGAACCCCAGCCGCCAACATAGAAGTCTGACACCTTACCCCTAGACCGCCAGGTCACCGCTATCTCTTAAAATAGATTTAAAAATTTAGAATTGATACAACCATTTTCTATACAAAAATAATTGTTTGTGCGTGATGGGTGTTTCAATAAAAATACATCAACTCTAAAGTCAACTCTTTTAACTAAAAACTCTGTGAAATTAGGGCATAATTCTGATTTGCAAGTATATAGTTTTAAAGTATATACATTAATGAGTGTTTTAACTCAAAATTGTTTACAAATATTTTAAAACTATTTTTAATATTTATAAAAAAAACTTTATGATGGGTGTTACGAGTCTGAAATAAAATTACAGTTTTAGTATTTAAACAAGAATTTTATTATTTATATATGGTGACCTGATGGTCTAGGGGTAAGATGTTGGACTTCTGTGCTTGGGGTCCGGGGTTCAATCCCCAGTCCCGGCACAGATTTATCAGATTACCAAACCCTTCCTTCACCTCTGACAAGACATCTTGTGAATGTGGGGAATGCCAGGCCTCCACCGTGGTTCGGATTCTACGTTAAACTGCAGGTCCTCCATTTCATCACACAATCACCCTACCATTACACATTAGCGTAAGTGCGTATAACCCGAACGGGTAGTAAGACGCGGTGCTAATAATAATAATAATATTTATACATGACCAATTATTGTATTTTGTCAGTTCTACATTAATTTTTTATTAAATTTTTAAAATACTAAACAGTACTACTTTCCCGAGCATATTGTTTAACATTTTCTGATATTTAAATACTATTTTGATGAGTTCAGTGGTTTGAATCTTAAAGAGATGTTTAAATATAAAATCACTAAATATTATTATGTAAGCCTACATTATCTCCTTTAACCTAAATAAAATTGCTTAGTAGAGAAACTCTATTCAGCACTATATTTTAGAATTGTCCCTACTTTAACTCTTCCCCTATTATTAACAGTAGCTTCTAACTGCTGAATAAAATCGTCTTTAGGTGGGTATACAAATAATAAATGATTTGACTGCTTCCTCAAAAATTTCATATCTAGTTAACCTTTATCCATTATTTGCCCAACATAATGCAGGTTTCTTGATTTTGTGGCGAATTTTACCAGCAAGAAATCACCTGAAGAAATAGAGGTTTGAAGACAAGGCAGTTCAGGTCCTGAGAAATCATAATTTAAACTGTAGCTTTGTTTTCCTTACCTGTCCGAAAATTCTGTTGCACATACCCGATATTGACCACAAGGGGAAATGCAGTGAAAACTCTGTGTACCAGGAATCAGATTAATGTTGCTCCAAAGTTAATTGAGTTTGTCTTTCACGATAGTCTGCTCTATATATATTTTTTTTGTAATAGTAATAATGTTAATGTTTGTACAAATTTGTTTTGCAACTCTGACAAAATATTCATGTTCTGTGACAATTTCACTTCGTACTCCTACCATAGAACTAACTCCATGCTTCACACTTCCTCCAACCCAATTTACAGCTCCTTTCCCATGTGAGATAGTGAAGAAATGCCATTTAAATGTAAGATTCCACTGTGTTTGAAGGTAATGTAATGCTGAAACCATATATCTGTTCTTACATTGAGCAGACAAACCTTTACGAATATATCAATATGGTCAAAACCTTGATCAGCAATTCCACCAAACAAAACTTTCATAAATGTGTACACAGTATATCTATTGTGGGAAGATGGGTGACTAACAATCGCATAGGATGAAGGGCTTGATGTAGACCAAACCCCCAGCTGTAAACAATGATCTGTTACTGATTCCAATATACTGATTGTATTTCGTTTTGATAGCAAACTAAAATTTTCAGAGAAATATACTTGCAGCAGATAATCGTGTGGCTGCTCTAAAACACTATTTTTTTAAATCTGAAAATATTTACTCTGCTGGCGTTTTACAAAAACATTAGCAAAAAATGTTGGGGCTTGAGCCAAGATTTCATTCAAAATATCTTGCACTATTCCTTTGTGAACAATTTTTTGAATTCTTCCTTTGGAATTTGTATTCCACTGAAACCATGAGATTTCTTCACTTTTGTCATCTTAAGTATGTCTATCAATAACGTTTTCTTTAAATAGAACTAAATCCTTGCAATCATTACAGTGAACAAACATGCATTTGGAAGATACTTCATTGCACACACTCAATTTTACAAACTCACTTTAAGTAGGTGTACGTTGCTCAGGTAGTTAGGATTTAATACTTTGCAGTAAAAGGTTGATATTTTCATGGTAACGGTGAAGACAAACATTTTTTGGCATATCTGATGATTTTAAAACATAAATTGGCCTAAGCTATGCAAATTTAGATTTGCCAATTTCAAAACTTGGATGGCCAAGTTTGAAAAGTTTATAGGTTTCTAATAAAGACATTGCCATATGCCGTTTTTGAACTTTTTCTTTTCCAATGACTTTTGTCACTGTAATTGAAGCTTTCTTCTCTGGAGCTTGCCTTGAAATTTCATCTCTTTCATAAAATGCTTTTACAGTTAGTATACAATCTTCTGAGAGTATTTTTTTGTTGTTGTTAAAAGTGTTTGCTTTACTTATTAATAGGAAACTTTTTGATGACTGCTAGTCTTTTTATTACCTCTTTTCTTTTTCTTGGGATTTTTGGCAAACTGCGGACTGCTCTATTTACAGCCTTACCCAAGACTGTGGCTTTTAAAAGCAGGTGACAATTTTATCTCATTAGTGGCAGTTACTTTCTTTGCTTTGCACTTTTGAACCCTTAACCTGGTTTTTTATCTGCGATAAGCAAGCTCTTTGTAAGTTTTCTGGTTCTTCTAAGCTTGTCTCGTTCTTTTTTTTACCCAAATGTTCTATGTATGTATCAGCATTCAATTTTTTTCTTTGTCGGCATATTGTCTTTCTGCAACTATTTTAGCCATCCTTTAACAATATAATAAATAGCATTAATTACCTGATATATTTTGGTTTTAACAAAGGCTTAACCTTAAAATTAATTATGCTACAAGAACATAAACTTTGAGTTTATTTTGAATCAAACTAGAATATTTAAAGACTAAAATAACTCATCATGATAGTACTTAATGTTAACACCAACCTTTCTTATTTTTAATGGGTAATTTTGATGTAGGTAACCTACTTTATACAACACACAATCAAATAGGTTAAGAGTGAACTTAACAAGAATCAGATATATACCTATGTTATATGTATAATCAAAAACCCCTATAGATCTACTTAAAAGTTAAATGTTAATCTTTCGTTTGTTTATTTGAAAACTGCATAGTTACATGGTAAAAGAAATAAATAAAGATGAGATATAATATTTTATTAACAATGAATATATTAACTTTTGAAGTTATAGGCCTAATATTTTATTAATCTAATCCTTCCTTCACCTCTGACAAGACATCTTGTGAATGTGAGGAATGCCAGGCCTCCACCGTGGTTCGGATTCCACGTTAAACTGTAGGTCCTCCATTTTCGTCTCACAATCACCCTACCATTACACATTAGCGTAAGTGCGTATAACCCGAACGGGTAGTAAGACGTGGTGCTAATAATAATAATAATAAAATTTATTAATCTAAGCGATGGTAAGGTAATATTTAAGCGATCAAACAATAAAGAGAACATAATCTAATAAGGCTATTTATCATAACAAACATATTGCCCTGCCTAGCTTCAGAGTAACACCCATCACTCTTTGTAACACCCGTTATGCACATGTAACACCCATCACATAGTTTTTACCACAAGATTGAGGAGATATAATTTTCAAAAAATTGCACAGTAATTATGAGTTTTTTAGCTTTGTTCTCACAAACTTACTCATTTAAAGAAAAAATTATAAATGTTACAGAAACTTTTATATTTTTTAATTTTTTAGGGTTTTTATTAGATTTATATTAATTATAGGACCTTAGTAGACAATAGCAATATATCTTTTATAAGCCATACTGTTACCTGGACTGAATTGTTCATTTCTTTTTTTCATATTTTGGTGAGTGGTTTTTATCTTCAACACTGTATGACCTATACTAGTCCATTTAATTTATAAGTCAAATTGTTGTCTTTTATATAAAAATATGTTTTCTGAGTAAAATGAGACTTGTCTCAAAATTTTTGCTAGAAAATTAAAATAAAGTGGTCGTGTCTCTTCTCTTGTGGAATGGCCCATTAATACAAACAGTAAGAATAAGTAGAAATTATTGAATAATACCAATATCAAGATTGTTTGTAAAAAAAATTTAAACTATAAAATTAAAGGTGCTAACCTTAAGCACATATTTATATTTAATATTCCCAGCTTGATGTCAAAAGTATTTTAGTATGCAATAGTTAATATATTTATTATTATAAATCATCCCATCCTAACCAAACCTAATCTTCAATGCATTTTTCAATAAAATATCGTATTCACAAAAATATGTTAAACACACCAGTTAGACTGATTATTTACTGTCACATCAAACATTAGGTTTTGTTTGGTTGGGATAGTTTTAGGGCCAATTTCATAGTCAAATCTAGTACGCCTCGAGTGCGGCGCTACACTAAGTACATGACGACACCTATCTAAACCAGAATGGAATGGGCCAGTTTCCTATGCGAGAACGGCCCATTCCATTCTGGTTTAGGTAGGTGTCGTCTTGTACTTAGTGTAGCGCCGCAATCGAGACATACTAAATTTGACTATGAAACTGGCCCTTAGTTATAAACATAGTGATTATCAAAAGTATTTCCAAAAAAAGTTAGCTAGATTATTTAGGGTGTTTATAGGCTCTTGACACTTTTATGACAAAATATGATAACAGGGGTAAATGTTTATTTTATTTGAACACATTGACACCTTAGTTAAATTGATTCAAGTTTCAACCATAATACATAATTAACCATCTCAATTGACCAATTGATTATTACATCCGTACTTCTAATTTTTAGAACAACCTTTATATAAGGTAGGCCTATGGTTATTGTGTTGAACTACTAGAGTCGATCACACATATGTTTTTAGATAAGCTTAGTCACTGAACAACGAAGAGAGTGAAGTGTGTATTTATTGGTACACAACTGTTGTATATGTGTACACCTAGTTGTTGTAGCTAGAAAATGTGTGTCCCATTTTTTTTAAATACAGTGCATTTTAAATAAAGACTGATGACCTACACTTGCAGATTTTGTTATTATTATTCATTGTGTTGACAGAGATTGCCCTAACATAAAATGTCTTAGGGATATAGGTAAGGAAAAACATGAATTTGGTTATTCCAAAATTAAAAGTTTGTTGCTGTAATAAATAAATGTTCCACAGCAGTTCTTTAGTATCATCTGCCAATCAGGAGATTTTAGTGATGGCATTCATAGGCTTAGTTCTACCGATGAAGTAAGGTCATGTCCGCAGAGAGCTGCAGCTATTGTTTTTTTGTTGTGAAGTCATTGATAAGAATTTACAATAAAATCCGAGCAGCACTGATTGATATCTAAAAATGTGAAGAACATAAACTAACAAAGGTGCATGGAGCAAAAACTGTGGTTAAAAAAATGAATACCTAGGTACTTAGCTTATAAATTGCATTAATGACATTCATTTGGTCAAATATTCTGATAGAGTAAATAAATCAATCCAAGAACTTGGAATTAACATGCATGCAATTGTGAAATTTGATTATGCCTTCATATATTTTGGTTGATGTTCAAGACAAAGAAAAGTATTAATATTTTTTTTAAATGGCAGAAAGAAAAGGTTTAAATTTTGATTACAGACAATATAAAGGTTTAAAGTAGAAATGGAAAAGTCTGTTGATGAAATAACAGAAAATTGGTGGTACCTGAATTAAGTGCCAAATATACATTTCGAATTAAGTTGTTTTTTAAATGTAAGGCCTAGATGTATTAGGCATAGTAATGGCCAAAAGGCATACATGGTTCCTTCAATTTCCTTCCACACAAATTTCTATGAAAATATTAAATTCAATTCAAAAAGCCAGATAGTTATGATAAATCTATTTATCTTAGTTTGGCTATAATACTTAATTGATGAATTTGTGATGTTTTCTTGGTTGTACAAATACAAAATGTCTGTAGTCTGTAGTCATAGGCAGCTGAGAAAGATAATTTTCTAAGCTTAAGGAAGTCATAAACTGTATGCGCTCAACTATGAGCCAAAATCATCTTTGGCTCTTCTGTTCATTGAGAATGTTATTACTCAAGATATGAACTTTTAAGACATTATTAAAGACTTTCTGCAAAGTGAAGCCAAAAAAAGAAATTTTCTAAGCCTAAAGCAAAAACAATTTTATTGATCGAGCTAAAACTTGGTATCTCAGGGTTTTTAAAAAGTTCCCCAGAGGACCTTTTGAAATTAGATATATAATTACAAAATTAAGGCTAGCTTAATGAAGGGTAAAAAGAGACAAATTTGATTTTCTTGAAATTCGCTCTAGCAATTTTAATAAATGTTGTATAAAGGAATGTGATGTTATTTTTTTCAATCATGTTTTTGCAACTATGTGTATTATTTTGCTTCACAAATCTTAAGATATTTTAGTAAATGTCTCTATTTAAATATAAAAGAGAAAGTAGCCTATGTATGGTGCACTGTACCACTATTTCACTTAGTCTTTATTTTTATTATTTTGTTTTAGGTATTTGATGTGCACTTTCTGAACCAACTGATTATATCAGCCCATAACTTAAAAACTAAATTAAATCTAGAACAGACACAACAGACACAACACCCAGCCGTTAATTCATCAATGAGAAAAGGGAAATCCCCATTTCACCAATGATATATTTTTCTTCCATTCTAGGAATTGAACCTGGATTCCTTAACTCAAGAGAGAAACAAAAGCTGAACAATTGGCTGTTAACTAACAATAACTTTCAAAATTGTATTATTACAATTGAAAAATCTCAATTTCATCCTGTAATGTATACACATTAAAAAAACCCAACATGAACACAATTAAAATATAGTGTATGTTTTCGGCTTACAAATGGTGGCATAGCCTTGCTGGTTGGATAGTTAATGACACTTAATTTAAGATCTAAATCTCACTTCTTGTATGCTTAAGCTTTGATCTGAATGGTGTCTGGGTTTTTTTTATGTTAATCGTTATTAGAACCAGAAATGATGTAGGAAAAAGATCGCAAGGGAGGCCAAAAAGAGATGGGAGGTGTAGATAACAGAAAGTGTATAATTGAAAGAAGAATGGAAGAAATTAAAGGAGGAAAAATGGTGGAAGGATAGAGGAAGCATTTTACTAAACTGACCTGGCCACAGGGTGGCAACAGTTGATGATGATGGTAATACAGAAGATTATTAATTACTAATTATTAATACAAAAATTATTCTTAGATTTCTAAGAAATGTATGTGGAAAAAAATTATATGAATGGAGTCAGTAATGAATGAGTGCTGAGGCAGTGAGGTTTGAAAAGAAATCCAATAGGTCAATGTGTAGGAAGTGTCTACGTTGGTTTGGGCATGTTGAGAGGATGAGTATGGATTGAGTGATGAAGCAAATATATTAAGGTAAAGTGTAGAAGGAGTAGGCCATGTAAGACATGGCTAAATATTCTAGATAAATGTGTGAAAAAGATAAACACTAGGCCTAAATATTTAAAGAATAAAATAGAGTGTATGACTCAGTGTATTGATGTTGTTAAAGCGAAGGGAGTGTGCAAGGATAGGGAAGTGTGGAGAAAGTTAGTAAGGATGGATTAAGTACAAAGTTGTTTTTTGAGCTATATTCAAAGTTTCTTGCCTAACCGGTAAGGAATCGACGTGATTATGTATATATGTAAAATTATTCATATAACTAAAAGGTTTTTGACAATAGAAAAAAACCAATCAAAGATGATGTTTGTTTCAAAATCAGGTCGAAGTTTTGAAGTTTCACACAACCCTAAATCTCAAATGTTAATTACTACCATTTAACTATCCATATCTATTGATGTAAACAAAAGTATCGATACTTTACTGATATAAATATTTTCCCTTACAATACTAGTATTTTTTTACTTGGTACTTTTTTTTCAATACTTTTACTGTTATGAGTATTTACTCAAATATTGGCTTCGGAACACTATCGAAAACTATTTGGTTATCTTCACTCCATGCTAGGAGTCTGGGATTAAAATATTTACAAAGGTGGCGGAAGAACAAATGCCTATGTGGGACACTATTTCTCGCTCCCTTGCAGGACAGGCATTTGACTGTAGCATTCAATTTATTTTAGTTTTTCTGTGTTCATCAATACAGCCTGGTCATCACTAATAACAAATAAGTACTGGTATCCATAATAAAATACTGTCATAGATTCCAACACAAGTTCATTATAATTGTTAGTGTTTTGATAAATATGAAAATACATATTTTATAATGCAAACATTAGTTTTTTATTACCGGTAGGCCTACAAATTTAAAAAAACATGTGTACTTGAATTAATTTTAAATAACGATACCTAAGTATGGTAACCTTATCAATACTTTTCTTCCAAAACTTTTAAAGATTTTTAGTGTAATATGAATAGGGTTGCTAGGTATTCCGATTTTGAGTCTCAAGTCCCAGTTAGATCTTTTGGGATGTCCAAATATCATGGTTTATCAATTTTCCCATTCTTACTAATGTTTGGCATTGTCAAACCAGTAGTGACCACACTTGGCGCACTGCATGCCTTGACCTGGTTCGGTATTTTCAGTAGAATTTTTAAGTTGAGTTCTGAGAATGTTTTGTTTTTATTTTTAATAAATGTATTCTATACAATAATATGATGTGTGCTTGCTTAAATACCTTTTTTTTTATCATTGTCCCGGTTTGAGGACCAAGACATCTGGCAAGCCTAAATATGAAGACCAAAACAGATTTGTCCCATTTAAGGCTAAAAAAATTACTATAGTACTGGTATTTTCAAGACTTTTTTAAAATATTTTTTTATTAAAAAGTCATTTATTTATTTATTAATCTAAGAAAGAGAATATTTCACTTAAGTGACATCTCAACCAAATTGTTTGATATAGGCTTGGAAGGTCAAACAGGAAATTTACTGTGGGTACATCCACATAAACCATAATAATATAATAACTACATGTATCGGTTAGGCTAGATGTACTTTCTCGAAAAAAAAATTCCTTTCATAAATGACTTTTCTAAAACATGTTGCAGATTTCAGACTGAATGTCTTGTATATTTACAAAGTTGCATAAACCTTCATTTCAGTAGGCTACCTAATGACAAATCTTATGTGTACAAGCCTTCTATCCCCAAATAAAATGTACATGGTTAAGGCAAAGCATATGCTTATTCAGATGGTAGGCCTAAAGTAGTTCCAAACATTTAGGCCTACCCACATCAGTGCAGTATTTGTCTGACTAAAAATAAATGTCATTAGTATGTTATGATACATACCTGAAGCATTTGCGGTTGTCTTTAGGTAACGTACACTATTTTCTTTCAAAGCTTGCATAAGTGGATTAATATCTGTCATCTCTGTGGGATGTGGCTTGAAGATTAACTCAATTTCACTTGGAGCTATATAATCCGATGGCCCCTCTTCCCCCACAGATGAGTCATGAGCTTCGGCACTTGAGCCTGCCGATTCATTCTCAGATGATTTGGGACGTTTCAAACCTTTCGGAGTAAAGCTTGGATCCTGTGGTGGCTGCAGCTGTGAGGGCCCTTGGGTGACAGATGGAGGAGTAGGTTGGGAAGAAGAGGCTAGAGGGGGCGGAGGAGGAGGAGGGTTGGTTGATTGTGGTGCCGTCACTGGCAAGGTTACAACAGTAGTCGGTGTGCGTATAGGAACTGGCAATATCTCTTTCTGGTCTTTCAACTCTTTTAGTTCATTCTGGAGTGGGGTGGGCGTCGTACAAGCACTAACGTTCGGTGTATTATTAGGGGTAGTCTCTGTATCATTGGCACTTTTTCTTGCCCGTTGCGGCCGGTTTTGTGACTGAAGTTTAATACCTTCGTTTATGGAATTGACAAGAGCCGCCTGGCTCTGACTTTTACTCAGTTTCGCCAATACTCTCTCCTGATGCGCTTCATACTCATCTCTACTAGGATAAATTTTTGAGATCAAGAGATCAAAATTAGGGTCTTGCCGAAGAGAACGTTTAGAAACTAGCTTCTTCCTGCAGGTTGGACACTCCTTGTTTCCTGATCGCAATGCTGTGATGATACAGTCAGAACAAAACCTGTGCAGACACTCTTTGGTGGTCATAGTTTTCTTCAATATGTCTAAACAAATTGGGCACATAAACTCCCTATGAAGACTTCTAGGAGATACTGCTATTTCTGTATTGTCAATTATGACAGGCTGTGGGGTGCGGTTTAGTTCATAAAGGGACAATTCCCATGTTTTATTCAATCCAGCTTGATCAGCAGAGGCCATCTCGTGTAGAAGTACTGACCACTTAAAACGTAAATACAATAATACACAAACTTAAGAGTCTCACACCTTTTAAAGTTGTCATCAAACAAAACTATTTACAATTACAAGCGAGTATCAGGCTGAAAAGCTCCACATTTACAAATTACAATAACCTAACCATATTTAGCCAACATAAGAAAAGAAAAAGAAACTAGGTGAGAATGTAATTCAAAACTAAATCATAGATAGTGGTACTAGGTGAGTGCTAGTTAAAAATCAGATCAAAGAGTGCGACAAAAGCTAAGATAATGAAGTAACTAAGAAAAAAAAACTCGAACCTAATGATTTAATAGGAAATTAATTTGCAAGAATTTAAACATACTGATCTACGTTTTTGTATTCTATATAAGTGTGAACTTTGGTTCTGCTGGAATTATTGAGTAAATTACCTTTAAAGACCACTTTGCAACCAACAACTATAAGGTGCAACAACTTCTACTTTGAAAGTGTCACATGAGCTAACATGGTCATATTATACTCATAGGTACCTTCAATGATCCTACATAGATGTTAAACCTAGATCAGCTAAATTATAGAGTAAATTATCTTGTAAGACTACTATTGCTAAAAAAATAAAGAAAAAAAATTGAGTGGTTGTACCATCAAATTTAAGGTATCACAACTTTTGTATTTAAAAGTGCAACATAAGCACACATACGGGTAATCATACTCATAGGTACCTTCATAGATGTTGAACCCAGATCTCTCAAAATTGACGAGTAAATTACCTTTAAAGACCACTAGTACTCATAAAATAGCGCTGTTGTATCACCAACATTAAGGTGCTGTTGAAAGGGCCACACAAACACATATGATGGCAATTATACTCATTGGTGCCTTCCATAATCCTACATAGGTGTGAAACCTGGATCTACCAGAATGATAGAGTAAATTACCTTTAAAGAAAACTTTTTAAGCAAACTAGCGTTTTTTACCACAAAATTTAAGGTACCTACTACAAATTATATATTTGAAAATGCAACACAAGAACAAATGGTGGAAATTTTACTCATACTGTAGGTGCCTACAGTCCCTGATTTAGCTGCCCATGGGGTCAAACATATCTGTGCCCTTTTTCCTACAATACATGAAAAACCAATAAACAAACTTTTTTTTTCTAAATTATTAAAAACTAACTATCTTATACATTTAATATAGGATAATAGGTACTTATGGACATGAATGTTCACGCATAATTTGAGTTTATCAACCCATCTACAAAGATCAAGGTTTTTTTTTTTACAGAAGCCTTGATCTCATCCGCCTTTCTGTGCTTAGGTGTAATGGGAAGTGTTTGTGTTAAGTTACCGGAAATATCTATTGTAGCCCCTACCATGAATATATAATTGGTCCAAATATCCCTTAATGTTTTGTCTAAGGCTTTGCAGTCTGCCTTATATGACATTGCACATTCGTCCCACACGATCAAGACTCATTCTTTCGGTCCCCTACCAAGAACAGATCTCTTTTAATGTTGCATATAGGGGCTGTCTGTGAAATTTAAGTCTATGGGAAACTTGAAAGTGGAATGTGTATCTATACTATCTAAAGGTAATGTGACCGCAATGCCTGAATAAGCTAAGTTAATAAGAAAATATTTTGACTGAACATAATATTTTGTTAAAAATTGTGACTTTAGATATAATAGTTTGAAATATTCATTAGAATTTCTGAGCCTCATTCCATAACCTCACCATTTATATATATGGAGAGGTTGTGGAATGAGGCTCAGAAACACATTTATACAAGTATAGTATTCTACCCTCTCATTTCATCGGTTTCATTTCATCTGGTAAATAAGTTCATTCGCGAGGTTAAGAGTCATGACTATGACTCGGTACTCAAACAGAAAATCAGCCCTTTCGCAGATGCTACCGGTACTGAATATTTCAAACTATTTTATATACATATACAATATTTCAAACTATAATATATATATATATTATTTCAAACTATTATATATATATATATATATATATATATATATATATATATATAT